>JAAGNO010004285.1:52339-70570 GCA_033439905.1 Ceryle rudis | reverse complement strand
AAAAAATTCTTCATGGACAGAGTGGTGATATTGGAATAGGATGCCCAGGGAGCTGGTTGAGTTGCCATCCCTGGATGTGTTTAAGCATCGCTTAGATGCAGTGTTGGGGGATATGGTCTAGGGGAGAAATTGTAGAGTAGTGTTAGTGGTTGGACACGATGATCCCATGGGTCTTTTCCAACCAAATGATTCTGTGATTCTGTGAACCTTCACACTGTTTAGGATTAGGTTTTACAGACATTTGAGAAAGTACTGAAGTTATTTTTGCTCTTCTTCCCTTTCCATCTCTGGAAGGTAACTGAGCACTGGTTGGTTGAAATAAAAAACATGACTATTAACAAATATGACTGTATTTCTTTGGACAGTGTCCAATGTACAACGTATATTTCTGGGTCCCTATTTGATGTTGCAAAGTACTCTTGCTTTTTTCCAAAACTATTAAACTTGGTAAATATACTTTTTGGATTGATTTATACCCCATTGATAGGAACCTTGCTCCTGGGAAAAGGAATAGATGCAACAGTAAAGAAGGGACTGGACAGACCCCCAAAAGATACCACTCTAAGCCCTGTAAGCATTACACATAGTGAATTGATACTGTCATAAGGAAAGATTATTCAAAATTATGGGTTGTTCCTGGAGATAATAATCTATCAATATTTCTGAAAATTTATTTAAGGGGTAGACTAGGGGGAATATTCTTTTTTTTTTTCCCTAGAGCAAATATTTATCTTCTGAGAAACAGTGTTATCAACTTTTAATAATTTATTGCTCATTTTCAAAATAATCACTACCTAGGAATTTGCTAGATCTTGCTTTTCCTTTGAAAATTCTTCCTATATATTTCTTCTACACACGCATAAAAATCACAGGTTGCTTCTTGCTGACAGGGCAATGCTACCTTTTCATTTTAAAAGACAAAGGTCAGTGCTACATGTTTGTTACATTCAGGTAGAATTTGTGTGCTGTATCTTATTTTCTAAATTCCTGCTGTCAAGAGAAGAGTCCTCTTTTGGTGTTTGTGCTGAAAATTACTACTTCATGTATATCTAGAATAATCCTTGCTGTGCAAGAAGACAAGATACAGAGCTTCTGGGAGCTCCCACTGCTCCTCACAGCATGCAATGCACAACATAGTAGACACCTTTGTTTAAAGTACATGAAAATACCTTCAGAAATCCCAAGTTCAGTTTTCTATTTTTCTCCTCAAATCTGACAAGGCCAGCATTTCATAGATTTACAAGTATGAAAGTTGGTTTGTTTGTTTGTTTTGTTTTTTTTTTTTTTTTTTAAAAACCCAACATATAAACAAGGGAATGAAAAAAACAGTATTCCAAAGTTAGAAGTAGCGCAAAATTGTAGTAAAAATTGCTGCTGTAAGACTACACAAAGCACTGATGACAGATTACAGAGTGATCTGTGTCAGAAAAATAAAGTTGTTGAAAAGCAGGTAGAGGATCTGTGGGTGATAGTACTAAATACTGTTTTTAAACAAATTAGTCTCACAGTGGCAGAATGCAAAACCCCATTCCGACACTCCCAAGCCTATCTGTATTCGTCAGCTAAGCTAATAGCTGTATCTACCTCTCCACCATGTGCACCCCTGGAATAGCACATACTTCTTGTCATGAAATACAGAAGAGCTTGAACAGGCTTGTTATCCAGATTGCAGCTGCGTCTACCTCCAATCTACCATCTTCCTCCACCTACCTCCATTTCACAGTTGTCAAATGTCATTCTCCATGAAGTTCGAAAAAGACAATTCAGGATGTGGCTGCAGCATTGGTGCATGAAGAGTGAAGACTGATCAAGGCTCTCATATGAATGGACAGGGACAATCACATTCCTGCTTCAGTGCCTACAACGTTCAGCCTGTTTCTCAGGAAAGAGGGAACAGATGGAATCACCATGAGTCCAATTTTAAACATTTTGAGGAGTGTGTAGAGCTAATAAGGGAACTCTGGGGAGCAAAGAGCACTCCTTTGAAGGGAAGACATTATGGTTGATATTTCCCTTCATAATTCATATGAGGTCATTGGTTAGAGTTAAATAATGAGGCTCTACAGTATTTCTGACTTTTTTTTTTAAATATTTTTTTTTAATGCAATTTTAACTGAATTCAGAAAATGAAATCTTTGGAGAAATAGAAGAAGTCTGGATCAGAACAACTGTTACAGAAGTCCAGCAAAGTAGGCTTTCTTTTCATTGTTACTTTGGTTTTTTTCAGTGAAATTGATAAAAGTATTAATTCCACTGAGCAGCTGCCTTAGATCCCTGGGTTTAGCAGTCTGACTGAAGATTCTTGGTCCTGAGGTTTTCAATATGATGAGGGGAAAGCAACAAAGTCCTGTTATCATTCACTGTCCTGGCACTATAGACCAGTGTCCAGATCTTCCAGGGATAGTTCACCTGACAAGTCCCACTAAGATTCACAAACTGAGTCCATTTTCCAGATCAGTCTGCTCATGGGTCTGTCTAGAAACACAAAATCACAGCCAAAGGTAAGCTACCAGTAATCTAAGTAAGATTGCATTAGAATTACATCTGAGATTCATTGGACAGTTATATGAAATAAAACCTAATTGAAATAATTACTTGTTTTTTCCTGAAAAAGCTGTCATTCATTTGAATATTTTCAGCCTTTCAAGCATTTCAGAGTGTCTGCATGACAGGCTTGCTGAGTGATACTTGAGTCTGTGGTGTGTTGACTTGGCTGGGTGCTAGGTGCCCACCAAGCTGCTCTATCACTCCTTCTCTCTCAGCAGAACAAGAGGAAGAAAATGAATTAGAAAGAAAGTGTGGGTCAAAATAAAGTCATCTTAATGAAAGAGAAGCAAAGGCCATGTGCGGAATTGAAGGAAAACAAGATTTATTCTTTAATTCCCATCAGGAGGTGATGTCTAGCCCCTTTCCGAGGAAGCAGGGCTCCACTACATGTAACAGTTGCTCAGGAATACAAGCAGATGCCCCTTATGCTCTTTTTCCCTAGATTTTATTGTTGACCCAACATCATATGGTTTGGAATTTCCCTTTAGTGAGTTTGTGTCCAATGTCCTGGTTGTGTCCCCTCCCAAGATCTTGTCCACCCCATCCCGCTGTGGGGGGGAATGTTGCAAAACAACAGCCTTGGTGCCGAGTGAGCCTAGCCACTGTGAGGGTGTGTTATTGATACCTTTGTAGCTCCCAATACAAAGCACAGCACTGGGAGGGCTGCCATGGGGAAAATTAACTCCGTCTCAGTCAGACCCAATATAGACTCTTAACTCCCAGGTTAGCTGTGTATGAATATGTCTTTGCCTTCCCTTTTTCCTCCATAATCACCAAGACTCCAGGTCTAGATCCTCACATTCCGTTGATCCATGTGTATGTAGGAATAGGTTTTTTGGTGAAGAAGCTCTTAGCTTTTTTTCATGGCTACAGGGATGATTGCAAGAGAACTTGTCTTCCTACTGTATGCAACCATGGGGAAAGCATTGATGGGTTGCTCCACTCAAGTCATCTTGCTTACATCCTCATACAAAGCTGAAGCCAGTAGCAGGCAGAGATAAAAGTACTTCATGGTCTTGTGAATATGAGTTGAACTTTACTCCTCCTAGAGACTAAGTTATATGTTTGGTTTTGTAGAGGTTTTAGATTTTTTTTCTGGTATTTGATGCAAGTTTTAAAGATTACAATTCAAAGGGTTGATTCTCTGTTATTCTCAGGTAATTTTTTACTTTTAAGCAAAGTATATTCTGCCCTTCAAGCATCTTGCATTTAGTTCTTATTGAAGTGAATACAAATTGAAAGCCTCTAAATTTTATGTTTGCAAACTGTTGATTATAGATTAGAAATATACAGAAAGAAATCAGTCACCTAAACAAAGAAGCTCAGAGCACATTTAGTCACATGTGAAAGCAAAAAGCACATAAAACTTGTAAGACTAACAATTGTTGCTTATCTTCCTCTTGCAATTAGCTAAGAAAACATTTCCAGTCAGATAATACGAATAGATGAGGGAACAAGTCTATCATCCTATGTTTAATTGTCCGTGGTGTAATGTAATAAATCTATATTCCAGGGAAAGCTTTGGAATGAGATCACTGAATATATTTCTGAGAGTCCTGAAATTATTGATTCGGGGATGTTTTTACTGAATTGTACATATGCAAAGAACACTTTGCATTGGAAAGCACCCAGTGTAATATTATAATCTGCAGAATGCTATCAATAACAGCCTGTAAGGCTACCCTCCTGTAATTGAAAAAAGGTGTCACAGTTACAGTGACACTATTTATTACATTCTACTTCTCAGCAATTCATGTAGGCATGCATACTGGTTCCCTTCTTCCACTAGATGAAGGGAACATTCCCTTACTGTTAGAGGTTTGGTGATAGATGCTGCAGTGATTTAATTCATTGTATCTTGATGTCAGTGGAATTTGTATACATTTGGCTTCACAGAGAAGTGTTAGAGCAGGAGCTGGCCCTTAAATCCAGAAAAATAAGTGGGATAGATGGTTCCTAGATCAAATATCAACTGAGATTACCTTTGTCTTCTGTTGAGTTCCTCTCTCCTGAGAACATGTCTCTGTTTGTGGCACTTAGAACAGTCATATACACAAGGCCCAAAGTAGTCCCCGTGATGACTTTAGAGTGCATGTTGATTTTCCACATCTCTGCTAAGCTGTTTCTAGGTCTTTCCCACTCTCTTTCCCCATGACTTTTATCTCTTAACTTAAGCAATACTCTTTAGTAATGGCGGTGTATTTTAGCACTGCCCAATATGTGTTAGATCAATCACAATAACTCAATTCACATAGGCAAACAACTTTCTTATGGCAATAACTTTTCATCACTGGTGACCTGGAATACATTCAAACTGGTTATTTCGTGATGCTTCAGGATTTATTATTGACATCCTGAAAGTCTAGTTGAAACTGTTGTGTGCATGACTATGAGGGTGATTTCTTTGTCACTGCAGTTATGTATGCTATAATTTCTTTAAAGACGAGGTTACCTCTGGAATTGGTCAGAAATTATTACAGAATGATGTGCCTTGAAGAAGGAATACTTCCCACTTAAATAGCTGACAAAAACTAAAAGTTTTGTAAAAATATCACTGAATAAATATCATTAAAAAATTCCCCAAATAGTTCACTGAGTTGAGGCTGTATTATACTGTGCCTGTAATGGTTGAGTGCTTTCTGGCAAATTGATCAAAGTACATTGGTTTGACTTAATAGCACATTTTATGATAAAAAGTGATCTGTGAGCACTTCATTTCACATGATATGTAACATCTCCCCCATTTCTAGTTTGGTATGTAAAGAATTGTGGAATCTTCCCATAGAAATGAATTTTCAAGCTGAAACTAGTTACAGAAAAAAAAGCAACACCTAATTTTTCCCAGAAGGAAATGAATTATGGATCATTGTATTTAATCCCATTGCAGATATGATTGCCACAGCATCTTATTTGGTCTCTCTACATTGATATGCTCTTTTCAACTCCCCAAGGAATCCATTTCCCGTAATAACAATTTTTTAAAAAAATCATTGAGTTTACTTTTTACTTATGCCCCTTCCCAGCCACAACAAATTCCGCTACCTTTCAGTGATCCTTCTTTTCTGCATCTTTTACATTTCTCTATTTTTAAATAGTGGAAATCATTCTACAATGGAGAGCCAAATGGCACGTCTGCAGTTGTAAGGATGTTGTGTAAATAACTATTTGGTGTTAAAGATGAGAACACGTGCTTTGAAAAAGCATATAGTTTGTAGTGATATAATTATTTGTAATACGATGAAGGGAAGGCAAAAAATAAAATATGTGTAAATCAAATAAAATTACCACTAACTTGTAATTAACATAAGTAATATAGTTTTGCAATAAATTGAATATACAAAATGTACATGAAGAGGTGTAGCAATTACTTTAAAATAATTTGAGCAGGATCAGTATTTCAGAAATAAACTCCAGTATAGATGTACTATGCAGAACTGCCACCAGCTAACTACAAAAATCCCATTCATGCTCCATTGGTTTCAGATGTATTTGAAATGACAGAAATTGACTGCCTCCTGGGTTAACTAGCAGAATAACAAATTACATGCCAGCTCAATTTAGACAAGGGAAAGGGCATCTTCACTTTAAAGAGGGAGATAAAAAGTTTCCAAATACAGTATAGACAACTGGCTGCTTCATGAAAGTGAAGTGAATGTATATTGTTAAATGTTTTGTATGCCATATTGCTATGCCAGCAAAGACCACTGACACCTGCTCTGTGTGGGTTACATAGAACAATTCTGTTTATGAGCATTTTTGTAAGTGGAAGTCAGTGTATGATGAATGCAATCACCATTTTCTGAGCTTGTGTTTTCCAAATCAGCTAATGTTTGTATTTCAATAATGAGCATGGTTTGCTGGAATTTTCACTGTCTTGCCAGGTGATTTTAGATAAATGCTAAATTTGCTGTAGATCACTACAGTTTGTCAAACACTGAAAGTAGTTATCACTTACAATATAGAAAAAAAACCCCAACAATTTATGTAATGTTTTTTAGTGTGTATGATCTATGGAGTTGAGGGTTTTCTCTAATGTAATAAAAGAGCATTTGGAATAGAACTTATTCCAAAGAAATCATTCGAGAGCTTGTGTGTAAGTTGGGTTTCCCATACAGGACTGGTAGATCACTAGATGTAACACCTATCAACAAAGAAAACCAAGATGCTTCATGCTGCCAATATCAGAAAAGAGTCAGGAAAGTAGAAATAAATTCCTAGCTTGGACAGTTTGATTTTCATTCCTAACATGGATACTTGGATCTTCCTTAAGTTGCATTTTTCCTGAACCAGTCTCCCATCAGCAATAAAATGGAAATAATAATAACATGTTTTTCTCTTAAAGCATATGTGTAGTGGGACACAAAATACAAGTGTTTATGTTACTGCAGGACTTCAATATTATCTTTTCATTCTTTAAATGTTTCTTTATTTTCTCTTTGGGAAAGTGTTTACACTATTTTTTCATTATTCATATTGTGTTCTTGAAAACAACTCTTTTTCTTTTGTTTCTAATATTTTTCTTATCAGAGGCTTAACTAACAAGAGAGGATATAAATAGCTTGATAAAGGAGTATTTTTCAATATATAGGAGAACATAGAAAACTGATATTTAAACTTTAACAAATAGGTAGAGAGGACATCCTTCAGAGCTGTCTAATAATGGAATCTGACCACTTGCTTAATACTCATTCAGAGTTTAAAAATAAATAAATAAGTCAATAAGTAAAGTAACTCAGTCAGTCCCAAAGCCTGGTTTTGTGCTGTTCCTTTGCATCAGGTATGGGACTCAAAAGAAATACTCTGTCCTGGCTAGAATGAAGATCATAGATTCTTAGAATCATAGAATGGATTGAGTTGGAAGGGACCTTAAGGTCATCTAGTTCCAAACCCCCTGCCATGGGCAGAGACACCCTCCACTAGACCAAGTTGCTCAAAGCCCCATACGACCTGGTCTTGAACACAAGAGGGGAGTCTTTCTTTCTTCCTTTCTTTCCTTCTTTTCTGCCAAAGCACTCATCAGGTATTACCCAAGTTGATAAATTTCCCCATTCCTCTTACTAAGATGCTTATTTTACCTGTCTGTATGCACAGTGTTCCACAGAAATATTGGAAAGGTGGATCTGCCCTTGCTAATCAAAATGCACTTGGACAGGAGGTAAAATGGGAAGGGATTGAGAAAAAAAAAAAAAAAAGACTTATAAGAGAGTACTGTGGCAACATGAACCCACCTCGTTCCAGGTGGTGATCAGGATTTAATTCACTACTAGGAAAACCACCATCATTACATTACCATGGTCTGGTAAGAACATTGTATCACTCAAGATCAGTACAAGACGACCTGACTGTAAGGTGTGTATTTCTGAATCGCAGGAAACATTACAGGAGTAACAAACATCAGGACTGGCACTTCATCAGATTTACTTTTTAGTTATTCATTCTCCCAAGACATCTAAGAATAACATTTGTGATTATATCCTCTTACAACATGTGTTCCACACATTTCAAGTATTTTAAATACAATCATTCAGTCACCTTCCTGGAACCTTTTGTTTCATTGTCATGGCAATTTGTGATTATTTCCAATGCCTCAATTACTCCATCAACACTTTCTTTGGTAACTAAAGCAGATAAATATATTTTAGGTTACGTGTCTCCAATTATGATGATTTTTATGGAAACCACATAGCAGAATTTGAACATCTTTAATTTCATAACATTTAGAACAATCTTAGAAAATGTTTATACTATCTTTTCATGCCTGGTTCCAAGTTTTCCTCAGTATATTAATCCTATTGTGATATAAGTCACCCGTTAAAAGAACCAAATACCTAAATTTCAGAACAGGTGACACAAAGCTGAAGTGTATATTCACATACATTCTTTCAAATAAAACTTGATTGATTGATCAATCTATTGACTGATGTTTTTATGTGCAAACATTTAGAGAACACCTTCTGTAAGAGAAAAAAACCCTCATGCAAACACCAGCACAAAACCAAATGTGTTTGTTAATGACTTTTTACTCTCACAATGCCTATGTGCTATAGGCTGAATAAGACAACAAAGATATGTAGGCAACAAAGTATGGCTGTGGTTAAAATATCATCTAATTAAAGACAAAACATTACCACATGATTTTCAGGGCCAATAACTGAGATAGGTCTAATCTTGAAGAACTGAACCACCCTTCCTCAATCCTTCCTGGGAAGAGCTGATCATTATTTCACAGCCTACACCATGTTCATACAACAAGACCATTGATGAACAAGTTTAGAATAGACATTATAAATTGTTCACAAGTAATTAATTCCACGGAAAACAAGAATCGATCTACTGCATCCATTTATCACTTCATTTTCCCCATAGATGGTGGCAAACCATGCCACTGGAGATTACTAATAGTATTGGTAATATAAACCACTCCACTCAATGTATTGACACAGTTATTTAGAACAGATGCTTCAGCCATTTGGATACATGAGGGAAATTAGAAGTGTTCAATAGTCCTCAATTTTATACTTTCACCAGTGATAGTGAAAATGTACTGGAGTGTAGTGTAATCATCAGGGGAAATGCAGTTCAAGAGGCAAATCTTATTTCTCTAGTGCTCCCTGCTCCCATATATAGTCATACTACAGAAATATGTACATTACAGCAGAACATTTTGGTCCTAGGTCACCAAGGGGAAGAATTCAGCAAGTCAATCCCATGAATCCTAGTCAGGAAACCTTCAAATTGATAGTGCCATTAAAAGAACTGCAATTAACACAGTGATGTAGATATAGAGCTAATAAATGTAAATGCAGTATTATTAGGAGTTGTATAGTATAAATGGTTTAGCCTTTCAGATTAACAGTTCACTTCCATGGTCATTTCTATTAAGTAGGCCAGGCAGAAGGTTTTACAACTATTTACATACATGGTTCTTCCACAGAAAATAAGTATTTAAACCTAAATACTACCAATGCAAAATTAAACAATATGCCATCTAATCAGCTCATAAATCACGATAATAAATATGATGCTGGTATATAACAATTATATGAAAAACATCAATAAAAAAGCCAGGATTGAACTTCATCATCCCTCTGGTGAAACACTGCCAGCTTTAAGAGTGAATGTCATGACTATTTCAAACTCCACAGACATAGTGAATAACCATGTCACCTGGGAACAATAATCTCTGTCAAAATCACAATTAAAGTATCAGTGACCACAAAATAATTTTGCGGAACACCCAAAGCTATCTTTAGCATGGATCTCGGATGTTGCATGTGATCATGGGACATAATAAAGTGGATATTTTTACCATTACCTCCTTCTCCTTTGAAGATTCATTTTTAATGAGAAAAGAGTGGCAACATATGTAAAATACACAAAGTAGTGACTTTGCTTAATCTTGTCTGAGGGGGACAGAGTAGATCTTCTTGCAGCAGTGACTGCTATGATTTGCCTTAAACATCTGCCGAAGATCTATCAGCCTTTCTGCCGAAGATCTATCAACCTTTCAGTACTGGACAACATAAATAATGTCTTCCGTATGGGCTACAGAAAAGCTAAGCTCTTTAACTCAGACAGACACAGCTCTCTGCGCTTTGTGCCAAGATGATGTGGTTGCTTAAACCACCATTATTTATTTTTAGATTGCTCTTTATTTTAGTGCTTATTATTTAAAGAAAGGAAGTTAAATCAAAACATTTTTTTTTCCACTTCAGATATGACAAGCAATTTTACCTGGTCCTTTTACATTGTCCCAAGCTTCTTCAGGAGATGCTATAGAATAAAACTTTTGAGAGAATAATTCACTTAATCTAAAAACATTTTATTTCAGGAGCAAATTTAACAAGCTTTAAAGCTGCATCTCAGAGATCTTGAGTTTCACAACAATACTTCCAATCAGCTTAATTGTATGCTACCAAAATACAGAGTTCTTATGAAGGCATCTTGCAACCTTTTCCGGCAAATGATGCTTTGGAGTAGCCAATGTACCCTTCCTAACATATTGACTACGTAACAGAGAATAAGAAGGAGATAAAAACCCTAGCAGCAAGGAATGCATGAAAAATACATTAAAAATACAAATAAATTCTTTTAAAACAGAAATCACTCTTTATGTTTGTTTGGAGTACCTTAATTAAATGCTTACATCCAAATACTCATTTTGAAGAAGTAACATTTTTTAACTAAGAGGATAATGTTGGAGCAATTTTATAGAAAAATGTATCCACTCCTGGCTTTCTCAGTTTCAAAATGTCTATTCAAATAGAAAAGTTTTTGGAACAAAGCCTCTGTGTATCATGGGTTTAATCCAGCAAAACTAAAACACAGCAGAATTGTGTTTGAAGCTAAAATGTTCTTCTTTTTCATCTATCTAATAATTTGCTTCAAACAGAAGGGGAAGTCCATTGTGATGTAGCATAGTTGGAAGCAGATATGCCATAGCCAGACAAGTAATTTCTTTTATATGTACCTATTTCCTCTAGCATTCTGCGTGAGATAAAGAAAAGCTGAAAAGGGAAACTTCAAAAGAGAGTAACTTATAAAATCAATGTGCTATCTTATCAATCTGTACATCACCTTTTTAGTCAGAAAGATTTCTGCAGTCCATCCTTCTGCCTACATCCCATAGTACTAGCTTTTGTAAGACTACTTAATCATCCTCTTCTCCTGAGTACTTTTAACATGAAAAAAAGCAGCATCTTTCTGTGAATTTTATTTCAATTTTTCCCCTTCACATTTCCTAAGGTCTTTTTGACTCAAAGCTGGATCAAGGTTTCTCAGAGGTGTACGGAAAAAACAGTTTTGACCTCTCTCCAAGCAAGCAGGGTTTGGCACAGAGGCCCGGGTCAGACAATTCCAGGGGTATGGCCATGCAGCACCCCCCAGCTGCAACCCCCTTGATGCTTACTCCCAATTCCTCACAACAGCATCAGATGCTGCCACTTTGGCTCTCCTCAACTCTGGCCCAGATAAAATAGGCAACAGGGATGTAGCTCTTTTGTTCTTCCCTTCTCCATGCAATCCACTGTCCACTGCAGCTGCCAGCTTTGCCCATGTCTGCAGCCAGCTCTGATGAACTGAAATTTTGCTAAAAATCTGAATGTCTAGAGTTAACACCAAAAATCAAAGAGGATTGCAGTGGGCCTTGGATGAAGTCTATATATTTAACTGGAATCTGCAGTTCAGTATTGCTGAAATCTAAGGTCATACAAGGTCATAAGAGATTCCCCTTGCTGCAGAAATAAGTTTATAGCATTTTCCCGTCCCCACAGGTCTTCTTGCCCTCCTCCTGGCCCAGATGAGTTCCCAGGAAGAAAAGGATTAATTACTATCAGCCACACCTGTTTTTCACAAGTGTCTCCCTTTGTGAAGCAGCTATGCCAGGATTAAGTGCTTTTACAGTCTACTGAGTCAGTCAGAGCACTGGAGTCCTGTAGCACCAGCACACATCATGGTCTGGCAGGACTGGAGGGATTTGAAAATCCTTGCTAGATGCTATGTCTGGGTCACTTCTCAGGCACCATTGCTATACAGTGTGTGTTACAGGGTAGAATAATACTCTTTTATCTCTCCAACCAACACTTTCCTCCAAAGGCTTAGAATTATCCTCCGGGTATTATTTTTTCTTTTTTTTCTTTTTTTTTTCTTTTTTTTTTTTTCTTTTTTTTTTTTTTTTTTTAATATCAGTAATTTGTTTAACGTATCCTAAACAGAACGTGTACTTTTCTAATTATATCAACTATGAGCTGAGATATCCTTTGTTCCCAGTGCATGGGAAAACAAATTGCCATTCACAGCAAGGTCAGTGACTGTGCATGCCACCTTTCATGTACCCTAAATATTTCATAATCAGTCTACAACATTGATGTGCTTAGCACAATGGAGGGAGACTGCAGCAGCATGTCTAGGACATTACAAAGCAGATCTATGGCAGATAGATCTAAACTCTGTGTGGAAAAAGAAAAAAAAAACAAACCAAAAACAACAAAAGAGAATATACATGCTCAATTAGCCTAATTAATCACAATTCTTCCATTCAATGGGTGTCCTTTAAACTTCTACAGTCATTAGTAATTTCCGAATGTGTGCATAACCTTTACATGTTCTAAAGATGTTTCCACTCCCTATAAAAATCAAAACTGTGAATTCTTCCCTCCCTGCCTACTTTAACAGAAATGTTTGTGAAACGCATGGAGAAACTTGTTGTTGAATCTTGGCTTTGGCATGAACGTTTCCTTTCCCTGTGTCCCTTGTGCAGCACCAAAATCAGATTCAAAAGCAGAGCTATTGACATGAAAATAAGATTTCAGTCAGCTTAGCCATTTTAAAATTCATTATTTTCTCCTTTTGAAAATGATGTGTTTGATTTCCTAACTTACTTGCTGAAAAATTGTTCACTTTTTTTTAAAATTTTCTCATATTTTTAATAATTACAACTTTGGCAGAGTAGTGACTGTGCTCAAGTGTGATGCTCTGTAGCTAAGAAGTGCTTAGGAAAAATTAAAGCCACCATGGCTCCCAATGTGCTACAGTGGCATTGCAGGAGGAATATTTTGGCCCTAAATGGCCATCCTCCACTGCTAAAAGAAATTCAGTTCACTCTACATCTCCATCATACTAGAACATTTTCCACAACTGCTATATTTACTTTATGTTAATAAATGCTGTTGCCAGGGAAACCAGCCATTTTCCCACTAATCAGGCTATGTTTAAAAGGCAGTAACTTGCAGAGATTATAGTATCATGGTTAAAAACTTGTCCTTGTGGATAGGAGACATTTTCTTCTGGGGGTCAGCTGCCTTGTTTGATGCTCAGGTGAGGTACCTGGCCTCTTAAATAACTTAGCAGAATTTGCCTGTCTTTGTTCAAATGAATATTTAATATATTAATCCCAATGGAAAAGTTTTTAGTTTATCTCTAGATAAAATATCTAGCTTGATGAAAACGTGCCTTGGTACTCAGGTAGAAGTTCCTTCTGCAAAAGCTGTGTGACTTGACTGATGTCTCTCACATCTCATGGCCATGCAGCAAGCATACTATTTTTTAGTGAGTTTTCTCATAGACAGAAAAAAAACCCAAACTACCCTTAGAAGAAAGGTCTAAGAATAACAAAAGAGAGCAAGAGTTTCTTAGCTGCTGAGGTGGCCAGTGTAGCCTCTTTAGTTGCATTTTCTTTCTGAGTAGTTTATAGAAGTCACTGCTTAACTAACTCTATTTTATTATTTAGCAAGGGCTCCTTGCCTTGGGTGGCTATCTCTATACTCCCAAAGGGGACCCTCGGTGACTAATTCAAGGCTGCAAACTCACTAAAAAGCTGGGCAGCCAATGTGATGCTCAGCAGTGAGCAAACTGAATGCTTGTGACAATCAAGCTCTAATTGGAGCCGACAATGTTTATTTTCTAGAAAGAAAATTCAGATGACAAGGGTGATTTGTAACTCACAATTGTAAAACACAATCTTCCTTCTAGGACAGTGTTTGCCCTGTGTGTTAGAAACACAGTAATCTCTTCTTCCATTCCCTTCTTTTGTTGACAGATCATGTGTCAGTAATAAGGATATAGTTTAGATATGAAATGTTAAGATTATTCATGTTAGTCTCTGTTTTCTGTGGTTATTGTACATTTGTTTTAAATTTTGTTCTTATGAATATTCATGATACGTAAGAATACTCACATCACTGCTTATGTATTCACATAGAATAATTGCTAGGCAGACATTAATTCTTATTGACTTTCATCTAAGTTTTGAGACCTTAAATGAAGCAAAAAATAATTAAATTAATTTAACTAAATGGTGTGGAAAGAAAACAATATATAATTGGATTAGTTCTCAGTTTATAGAAAATTCTGATAAACCTATAGACTTCTCCCTCCTTTTCAAAGATCTGTACATTTATTTCATATTCAAGCTGGACTGAAGGGAATTAAAGATTTCAGTTTCATCGGCTTGCATACACCCCTAGCAAGTATCTTCTTTTGGACATGGAAGGGTACTTTTGCTAAGAGTCTGGTCACTTTTTGTTGAGTTCTGAATAGATCTGATAGACTCAAAGATATATTCTGCTAAATTTGAATAATTGGTAAAAGAAAATACGAGATGATGGCGACAGCTAGGATTTCTAACACTAAATTTGAAGTGTGACTATGTAAAAGACCTGGAACTCCATTTTCCTAGACAAACTAGTCTGCACAGTGCTGCTACTGATACTGTTTCAGAAGCATAGAGGCTGGATTTGACTCAGAAGTCACTGAAATTATAATTTTGTGTAAAACGGCGAAGATGAGTTAACAGCTGGGGACTACCATATGTGAAACTTTGTGCTGTTACCAAGTCTCATCCAGCTATCTCAGAGGGTCATGCTGTAGCAGAGATGCAGCATTAATATGAGCTGCTGTGCCTATGCCCAAATATAACTCTGTGCACTCCAAAAGGGACTTGGGAGCTTAGTCAACTTGTTCTTAATGCAGACATTAAGCCCCTGTCTTAGCAGAATTAGGCAGTCTTTAGTAAGCAGTTGGATAATTAAAAGCAAATCCTTTATATGCCATCACAGCAGGACCATCAAGGACACAGAATTAGACTAAACATGCAAATTTCTAATGGACTTCTGTGCGTGTTCAAGCTTCAAGGGACCTATATGAATGATCCTACTTATGTAAAGTATAACAAAAGTATTATGACTGTCAATATTAATAAGATTTATACTGCTTTGTATGTACAAAATTCTGGCTCAAGTCTATGCAACGCTTCAGGAGAGTTTAAGTCAGGGCAAAGCCTGTAGCCAGGACCACAGTAGAGATCCACCAACCCTTATACTTAATGATAAGGTGGTAATATATGCGTATAATATTCTGTAACTTTTTTTCTGTGTTGCTCTATTAATACAGTGACTGTTAATAATATAATATTCCAGTTGACATTCTAGATCAAATAAAACCACGTATTTATTTGTTGTAAACTTAAAAATGAAATAATGTATGCTTATAAAAATGTCATTTTATATTTTAGGTATGATTTTGAAACATTCACGCTTGTATTTATATATATAAAATTTCAGCTTATTTAAATGCATTACCCCTCATGATACACTAATGTATTTTCTCTCATTCTTTAATAACACTAATAGGTTAGCACAGCAGCCTGTGTACTGTGGAAATTAGAACACTTCTGCAGTATGTTAGCAGCTAAAGAGGCTTCCTGCTGTTGACAGAGGCAAAATCCCTATGCTCAGTCTTCAGATTTTTCCATAAGGTACCTCCAGGTTATTTAGCAGTTCTCTACAGTTCATTTCCTTCTCTTATTTGTGCAGCAGGAGATTTGCCTCTCGATTCCTATCAGAGGAAATAGAAAATAAGATTAAATAAATATTTACATTAAATATTTTGGAGGATTTTATATTTGTTTTTTGTTGTCCATTAAATATTTATACCCTCAGTTTTATACTGAATGGCACATTCCCATTTTCCCCAGAAGTATCTTCATGTTAGTTATGAATTACTTGGCAGTTAATATATGTTATGTAGGACATAGAATGTAATTTTTTATTATATCCCTGTAAGTATGTTTATTTCTTACTGCTTTTTATGTGGCTCTGACAGTTTTGATCAATGAATTCTTCTTTACATGTAACACATTCCTTAAAATCTGTCAGAAAAAGAAGCAAATACTGGTAAGTATCACATAGTATATCCTCGATATATGAAAAGCAAAAAAAAAAAAATAATAGCTTCTCAAACAAACATTTAATTAAAATTGTAGGCAAAGCAATGGCCCTTTTATCCTTCTATTGGTCTTTAATGACAAAGGGAAAATCCATTTTTTTGGATACAGGAAAGAAATAGGAGGCATAATTTTAGCTGAGGATTTAAATGTGTTCCCTAGGAGAATATTCCTTTGGCATCTGTCTCTGTTGGATTGAATCCTGTAAACAGTGAGAAAAATCTGCTCCTTTGGCCTCACTGAAGTCAAGCCTCTGTTTCAACAGGTTTTCACAGCAACATGAAGCCACATAAAGCTGTTGGAGCATTAATGGTATAACCTGGTTAAATCCAGAGAGTGAAAAGAGCAGCATGTTCTCACCAGCTGCAACTATTACTCATTTTTTCTTTGACAATCCTCCCATCAAATGGGATTACAGCTCTATATGGTTCATTTGTGTCTTAGTGGTTACCTTGAATGGTTAAAACAGGGGTGAAATTGGCTGTCATCTTTAGAAACTGCCAGATGATATATTTGAGCCTTTTAAGCAGGACTCACCATTGCTTACGGTTTTATTGACAACAAAACCTCAGTGTAAAATTTGGCTTTAGCTGAAAAGCGTTGCATCTGTAGAGTCAGGATTGATACATGGCTGCAGGAATTAGAGCTAGAGAAGACAATTTAAACCTTTAAAGATATGTAGCTTTGTTGCAGTGGAGGAGCTTAAAATACACTGAGACACACAGCCTCAAAATATGTCTGAGATCAAAATGTATATATTTTCAGAAACAGTGTTACTGTTATCGGGTTTTGTTTCCTAAAATGGGGAAGACTAGGTAGGGATTGCTCATTCATTCATTTGCTGAATAATTTTGTTAATGGGACCATACTCATCACTTTTTGAAAAATTCTTTAGTATGGATTTGGAAGTGCTCAAGTGCTTTTGACAGATAATTGTGTTTTAAAGTTTAAATACTTTTATGATTAATTTTTGAGGCAGGTGGTGGTTTGATTAATTTTTTAAGAACCCTGATTATGCAAAGAATGTGAAAAAAATATGCATACATTTATAAGCTATTTCTCAATAAAGTTTAACCACTATTTTCTTTGTGAAGAATATCTTGAGACTTGGAGAGTAACTTCCCTGTTTTGTTTTGGGTTGGGTTTTTTTGTTTGTTTGGGATTTTTGGTTTGGTTTGGTTTTGGGTTTTGGTGTGTTGTTTTGGCTTTGTTTGTTTTTTTGGTGTTTTGGGGTTTTTTTTGATGTTGTTGTTTTTCTCTTTGGATGTGGTTAGGTAAATTAAAACTATTTATGAATAAGTTCTGAATTTCATATTTGTCTGAATACAGAGTTTTGAAATGCCTGAAGAAGTTGGTTTTGATTTGTTGGCTTGGGATTTTGTTTTGATCTGTTTTTTTCGGGGGTTTTTGCAGCAGCATGAATGATTTAATTATCTAGATTCTCTAAATCCAAAGTGAGGTTAATGTTATTCAAACATTATAGCATAGCAAGAATCTCTTGTATTTAAATATCAGCAAACCTTATTAAACCATAAATTATCATATATTTAAATATCCCTGTGGAAAGATATAGTGAAAGAAATGCACCACAACCAGCTGCTTCGTATAGAGCATTGAGCAGTCCACATCACCAAGTGCAAACAACATCCAGGCACTATGTGAAGAGTTTGAAAGCAAGTTGTTGATTTGTTGACAGGATGCAATTAACACAGGGACCATAAATTATGCTCCTAAGTTTCTCTCCATTCTTGTGAGATCCAGCTTGCCATAAACCATCTAGAGACAATGTTTACATGAAATGATCAAGGACCAGAGCTGGGAGCCCTATAGTGGGATTCATCTGTTTATTTGAGCCATTCAAATGTTCAATGACCAGTAAGTGCTGGTATTTTTTATATCTGTTTACAGTATATAATATATATATTTTAAAAATATATATAAATAAATATTATGCGCATCCATAT
>JAAGNO010004285.1:31052-52239 GCA_033439905.1 Ceryle rudis | reverse complement strand
ATAAATAAATATTATGCGCATCCATATCCAGTTTCTCCCATCCTTTTATTGTTAAAATAGATATGCAGAATAAATTGCCATCTGGAGCAAATAGCTCTAGAGGTTACCCCTGCAGTGATGACTTTTTAACAGCATGAGAACCCAAATTTCTTTACATTGTCAATAAGAATTAGGAGATTCCCAAAGAGGGATTATGTCACTGAAAGTTCAGGTTGTCTTGATATAGAAATTTCTTCAAATCAATCAGATTGTTCTAGAGACAGAAAATTTCCTATAAAGCAGTTGGGATAACGATCACACTGTATAATGATGTTGCCAGCTGTCAGTGATGCTCTCATGTCACTAAGATATCAACTATAGGGTAAAATGCTGACACATCTATCTCTATCCTATGAATCTCCTTAGGCTTTTTACAAGTGTAATGGAGAAAGTCATGGAGACAGCTATGGAGCTGCTGGAGCTCCATTCATGGAGCTGCCTGAAACAGAAAACTAGTTTGCTCCATAAAGATTGCCAAGAGACTGGATTCATAGCTACACACTTAGAGTACTTGTCTCAGACCTGAAAGAATGAAATTCAGGTTCTAGCACAGTCTGAGCTGAAATAGTAGATGATAAATTGTTCTGACTCAGAATTCCTCAAATTGAGTTTTTGAATCCCCAGCCCCCCTGGCAATTGCACTGGTATGATGCACAGTGCTGAATGAAATAACTACTGTAAGATTTACATTTCCAGTCTATATTGGTTATGCATTTTTTGCTGTTCATCTTGATGTATCCACCCTGGGCACATGATTCAAGTTGCTGAATACATTAAACTGATCCAAGAAACAGCTACAATGAGTTGTATATCCTTATTTGTGTATAGGATGAGTTACATACCTCCTGGCAAATATCATTCATCAAGGTGACGGATATCCCAGTAATATATATTATTGGAAGGCAATTCAGTGCCACAAGAAGAGTTGGAGGAAAGGGCCAGGTAATTTGTCACTGGGGATACAAGAATGGAAAGAACATAAAAATGAAACAAAGTCTACAAAACCAGCTGTTATGACAATGGCTACATGCTTATTTTAAGAGAACTGGCAAAACACTGAGAAAAAAACATTGCCAAAGAGCAGAGACATCCCAAAATGTGGACACACACACACACACAAAAAAGATGACTAGCATAGCACAGTACAGACCACATTAGAAACCAGAATAAACAGCAAGTGTAAAATAGGATGTGAAAGTAAAAGTATGGCTACAAAAATATAGAAGCAGTTCCCATGGGTGATAAAATATCCCAGAGAACAATGCTAAAAGAAACTTAGGACAAATAATAATTTTATTTTCTGCTTTCATTAACTGACATTATACCATAAAAACTTGGGTTTGCCTCTTTTCTTTTTTTTCCCACCCATAAATCTCTTTCATCATGTTTTCTGTAGAAATAGAGTGTTAAATCTCTCATTGAAGTATTTTCCACTGCAGTACAAAATACATTCATATTTATGAAATCCTATTAATACAGATATATTATTTGCACACCTCTTTAACATACCCACAGAAAAGTAGATTGAAAGGAACCTAAGCCCACCTCTTCAGCCTGTCCAGGTCCCTCTGGATGGTATCCTGTCCCTCTGTCATATCAGCTGCACCACCCAGCTTATCAGCAAACTTACTGAGGGTGCACTCAATGCCACTATGTCATTAATGAAGATATTAATCTACACTGGTCCCCTGAGGGACATCACTTGTCACGTTTTTCCATCTAGACATCAGACCATTGACCACTACTCTCTGTGTGTGACCATAAGCCAGTTTCTTATCCACTGAACAATCCACCCATCAAACCCTTATTTCTCCAACTTAGAAAGGAGATGTGGGGGACAATTACAAAGGCCTTGGTGAAGTCAAGATAGATGACGTCCACAGCTCTTCCCTTGTCTACTGATGCAGTTCTCCAAGTTGTGTCCCATGTGACCTTGAACACTTCCAGTGTTGCGACATCAGGAACTTCTCTGTGGAGCTTTTTTCTCTGTGTCACAACCCTTACAGTAAAGAATTTCTTCCTTATGTCAAATCTAAGTCTACATCTTTTAGTTTAAAACCATTACCCCTTGTCCTATCATTACAGGCCCTGGTAAAACATCTCCATCTTTCTTATAAACCCCCTTTAAGTACTGAAAGGCTGCAATAAGGTCTTCCTGGAGGCTTCTCTTCTCCAGGCTTAACAGCCTCAACTCCCTCAGCCTTTCTTCACAGGAGAGGTGTTTCAGCCTTCTGAACATTTTTGTGGATCTCCTTTGGACCAGATCTAACAGGCTCATGTCCTTCTTCTTCTGGAGGCCCCAGAGTTTGATGCAGTACTCCAGGTGGCAGAGCAGAGTAGGTGGGGAGACACATATTCCTTGACCTTCTGGCCATGCTTCTTTTGATGCAGTCCAGGATGTGATTGGCTTTCTGGTCTGCAAGCACACAAGCTCATGTTCAATTTTTATCCACCAGTAACCCCAAGTCCTTCTCCAAGGCAAAAGATAACAGATATATCAATGCTTTATTTACTGGTTGCTGTTAAAGGCCTGTTTTCCTAAAATAATTGTTCGTTTCTAGACCCCTATGAAAGACTATTATTAGAATATTATTTTCTTGAGAAATGCTATACCAAAGAAGTTTTCCCATTTACATAACTTTTATAGATGGGATCAAATCAATTTCAACATATTTTCAGTTCACTGACAAAATAGCAAACAGTATAGAAAAGACAAGTTTATTGATTTTCAAGATCAATTAACTTAATTTGTCAATTTAGAGGTCCCTCATACTTAGTAGGAAGCCAAAGACAGTCACAAGAAAGAATGAAGGAAAATATTTGGAATTGAGCTCAGTCTTTTTATGTGGTGCCAAAACTTCTTCCACAGAATCCTTTCCAAACATGGACATATTATGAAACAGGTTGCATCTCAAAAAGCAAGATGATCATCCATGAGACTTGCTATAATACTCTAATGATTAGGACAAAATAGTTCGAACTCATTCCTCTGCCTGAATTATGTAAATACTGTATTTCTTTCTATCAGACTGTTCACATCTCTCCTACAATTGCAGCTGTTGACTATATGTAGCAACATACCACATGTAGAGAACAGTCTAAATCTGTGGGGCTACAGAAGAAAAAGGGACATATAAATTATAATCTAAACTTTTTTTGATGCACACACCCCACTTATACCTCTGCAAATGTAGAGTATGTTGTCTCTGAGGCACAGAGTAGACTTCCTGAAAAGCCAACTTCACTGAAAGTGTGCAGACTGTCACTCTGCTAAGACCAAACTCATTGTCCAGTTGGAGCCAATGTTATCAGGAACAACAACAAATATCTCAATGAAACAAAATGCATTACTGTCAAGTCAGAAGTCTTTTCACTAGACATATAGGCAATAAAGCTAGTAAATCTTTAGTCATAGAGGTTGTCTTTGTATTCAGAGATGACACAAATTTCTCTACAGGGTGATCTCTTCATAAAATATTTGATATTAGATCATGTACCTTTCAGGGGTGGCTATGCTTGAGATGAGAAATTATATTTAATACTGTGAAAGAGTAAAGCATTTTCCCCTTAACCTTTTTGATAAAAAAAAAAAAAAAAAATTTGAAGCAAATCTATGTTTACAACTCTTTCAGTAAGGAAAACCCACACAACAAAACAAGAGGCAGACACAAGCATAGGAAAAATGAGAACAAAAGTCTCTTCGGTCCATATAATTACTGTTTGATGCTAGAATTAATAAAAAGACTGTCTTGTAATGTGAAATACCAGACAAACATTGTTGGTGGAATCACTCTGGAACTCTGTGCTTACACTTTGATCAGCAGATAGTGGTCAAGTACTTGTCAACGACATAGAAAAGAGACCCAAACTTCACCAACTATGAATTTACAAACTGCAGACTTCAGTATATGTTCAGGTGCTTTTTTTAGCCATCAAAAAGTGGAGTTGCAATATTTCTGAAATATGCATTACAGGATTTTAGTGGAAGTCTGCTGAATATTTCATTTTCAATCACCTGAAATAGTAAAGCTACAGAAGAATGCCTTTAAGCTGAAAAATGTAGTTTTACAAGCAGAACATCCCATTTTGGGAATGACCAATGCTTTTCTTCCATTTTAGTGTGCTTCCAAGAGGACACTTTTAGCAGCTGGCTTTGCAGTTTTTATTTTTTACTATTCTATAAAAGCCTGCTTGCTGAATAATGCTGCCAGTTACCGCTCATATCATATGAAGAGCATATATTTTATCAATGAGTGGCAGAATAAGTTTTCTTTAAAAAATGCTGCTGCAGACATGTTTACTGTTACTTTGGAAGCAACTATAAAAGGTTAGGTATGGATTGAACTACATTCAAAGTTTTCTAGAGCTGACCAAAGTTGGTGTCACAATTTAGGGTCAGGGCAGCCTTCAGACCTATAACAGACACTCTCTGTTAACACCCTTCCCTCCCCAAAGGGGAAGAGAAAGGGAATAAGGGAGAGAGACTGAGGGATTAGAAAAGGAAACTTGAATATCTTTAATGAAAATTAAAATAATAATAATGGAATTTATACAATATATACAAAACCAGTATTGAATCCAACCATCCCTAGGGAAATTACATCACCATCACCACTGATGCTGTGGAGCAGGCGCCAGGAGAGTCCCAGACTGGGCCCAGTGGCAGATAGGAACTGTGTTCAGGAGCTGGATTCTGGCACTGGATTCAGGAACACACAGATCAGGATCGAAGGCATAACAGACCGAATCCTCCTTGGATGTCGGCCATTGAAGAAGTGAGGAAGAAACTAGAAGAGGACGTGAGCCAAGCTGAGCAGGGGCTTGACCCTCATGATCCCTCAGCTTTATACTGAATATGACATATATGGGATGGAATCCTTCATTGGTCAGTTTGGGGTCACCTGTCCTACATTCTCCTCCCTACAGGTGTGGCATTTTAGTTTCTGCACCCCCAAATGTGGTGCACAAAATCCTGCAGTGGCTTGGTAGTAACTCTAAATATCGAGTGTTATCAATGCTGGAAGCAGACTCTGTCTGTAAAAACATGCTGCTAGCTTCAGAAATTGCAATTAGTTAGAACTGAGCTGAAAAGTAAAATTACTGAACAGAATTAGTTCTGTTCTCACTCAAACCAGGACATTGGATAACTGTGATATCTGGGAAGGGCTGTTATCATGGTATTCAGGCCTGAATATAACTCAAATTAACTTACATTTATCTAAGTTTCAGGCACTACTAGAGAAAGATGCCTTAATAGCCAGAGATGATTCTTGCCATCTACCACAGAGGGGAATCTGGCTGCTTGGCTTTGAATAGAAAATCCTAGCAAGTTCTAGAAAAAATAAATCAGACGAGATATATCTAACCCTAGGTATAGAAATCTTCAAAGACATTTGTCTCAAATTCAGAAGTACATTATTCTGCTCAAAGTGATGCCTAATTATTAAGTCTTTTTTCTTAAGAACTGATGACACTTAGTGCATGCACAGATGTTGACAAAGAATCATGCTTAGAAAGTCTGGGAACTTTTAAGAAATCAGATGTACCTGTCACAAAGAGAATGAAGAGACTTTATTTCTGGTTTATCTAGTTCAGGCACAGTGCTGAGGCTGTTAACTTTTAACAGCAAGTGACTCAGAGATTGTCGGATGTGATCTCTTGAGGTCCATTGACTCCCAGCTTTTTCAGAGAAAGGTCCTGACACTTGGGAACTCTTTTTCAACTGCAGCTGTTGGTAAATCCACAACTCTTTATCCTTCATTGAGTACCATATCAATGAGCTTAGCAGTTTGATGATGTCATGTGCAAGAACTCCCATTCATTTATTATTTTATTGGTTTCATACTGATTCCTTTTCATATTCTTTACTCATATCCTTGTGCTATTTTAGAAGAAAAGAATAAGCAAGGACTTCTTAATTTACCTTCTCTGTGACATTCATTATCCTGTATAATTCTGTAATGCCCTGTCTTAATCACCTCAAAACTAAGCAGTCTTTCCATGCTTTCAAGAACTTCATCAGGCTTCTTTGGAACCCTTCCATTTCTTCTATATATTTTTGAGATGAGATAATGGAGAATGAACAATGTTGCATAAAGCTAAGTCAGGAAAGTATGTGATGATATTATTATAGTTTCAAGTTTGCTTTCTTCTTTAAATGTCTTTATGTTTTGTTTGTTTAACTGTACCTACACAAAGAATTATCTGTAAAGACTTCAAGGACTTTTTTCTGTAATGATTTGAGGTGCACTCTAACTGGTTTCAAGGAATCTTTCAGGAAAATTTCCTTGTGTTTTCAAAAAGTCAATGTTCTTTCTGCTTTGAGGACTTAGTTGTGCAACTAAATACTGAAAACAAGACACAATAGCTGAAAGGATGAGAAAGTATCTCCAAATCATTGTCTTCAGGATTTCATTGTAGGGAAAATAAAAGCTTCTTAAGTTTCTAAGAAAGTTAGAGAAAGCAATTTGATAAAAAATTACATACATGGGACAATCACAGTGGTAGACTGAAAGACATGGTTCAAGACTCAGTGCTTCTGCTGATTCAGGAGGATAAATCCATACTTAGTTCAGTTACATAAGAAAATGCACCATGATTCCCAGTGGCCCAATTACTAATCTAACCTTTATCCTTTTTTTTTTTCTCATAACAGCAAAAGGTGTATATTCAGACATGACATAGGATAGGAAATGAGACTCTTACTAGTTTTATTCAGGCTGATGATATTAGCTAAAATAATTTCTTTTTAAAAAGAAAAAAATTAAGCTTCAGAAAAGATATATTCTACAGCAATTTTAATGCTTTTAATGGGTATATTATCTCAGTGTAGGGACCATCTTGCCTTGACTGTTCTTATTCATTTAAAAGTACAAAAAAGGAAAAAAAAAGATCCCTATTTTCCTTATTAGAAATGTAGTATTCAGATGGCTGTAATAAACCCCAACATTTTATTTAATCTTTGTCTATTCTTTAGCAGAAAAGGGAGCTTCAGCTAAAACCCGTGAATGAATGGAAACTAAGGCTGCTTTCAGATTGTGCTTCTGCACAAAAGAAATTATGCAAGCCACGCCATAAGAAGTAGATGTACAAAACTGTATATTACAGCAGGAAATATTAGTGTGTGTACCAGACAGAACGTGACCTCAGATTGTATGTGGGAAACACAGTGAGGAGAGAAGAAAAATTGTCATCTTCCCATCCACTGTTATTGTCCTTTCCACTCATTGCAAAAATGACTGATACCATAAAGTAAGTTTACAGTACTGTAAAGAATATGATCAGAAGCCATAAACAAACAGGGCTGATGCCTCCATCTGAACTCAAGAAAAGACTCTGGAAAAAAGACCCATGTCTCAGTTCTCTCTGATGCTCACATGCTTCAGTCCAGCATCAGGATTGAGCTCATGTCTAATTCAGACCATGCTAGGGAAAGTCTGTGAGCTCAGCATGTGCCCAGTTTGCTGAGATAAAAACCAAGCCCCTGATTTCTTCTACACTATTCATAAACTATCTGAGGAGGAAAAAAAGGTTTATCCTGAGGATATGGAACTCTTGACACAGGTCTGCTCCAGAGGGCAGGAGGTGCTGAAGCAAGGGATAAATTTTAGTACAGTTCTAAAGAAAGGAATGAGCAAATCTTGTGCAGTTTCCTTGTGCTGGCATACACTGGAAGGAACATTTCCCCCAATAGGAGCTTCCTGTCAACAATGTTTATACTGATTATTTTTATTCTTCATATTAAAGCCTTATCTAAGTGTTCCACCTGAGATGGGGACCCCTGTGTAGAAACTGTACAAATAGAAGATGAACAAAGCTCTCCTGCTGGTAGAGACAGCATCACGGGGTCACAACTTTCTGCATGGCATGAAATATACATTGGCCTGGGGTCATGATAATCTCAGGGTTAGCTGTCATCTTTTATATCCCCTGAAATTCCACTCTTGCAAAAAATTATAGTACCATGACATTGACTTTACAGATAGGAAACTGGACCATGAGAAGATTTACTAATTTGCCTAAGGCTGCAGCATAATTGATAGCATGGTAAAGGAACAGAATTCCTAGAGTGAATTTGCAGCAGTAAATATAATAGGACTAAGCCCATTCTCTGGCGCTGTAGTAGGAACACAGCAAAGTTTAATGGTGGCTGAACTCTCTTTTCCCAGACAACAGCTGGAGCTGAAGGTGCACATTCAAAGGACAAGACTCAACAAGCAAGATGCAATAAAATAAATTTTTCTTAGATATTATAATTAAAGCTATTTCCATAGTTAACACGGGGCCAGAGAGGTGGCAGAATTCCCATCCATGGAGATTTTCTAAACTAGACTGGACTCGTCTGTCTATTCCTTGGACTAGATGTGTGTCTCATTCTGCATTTTTTCAATGTTTCACACTAATATTTGGCTGTAGTTCTCCAGTGTCTTGCTGCTTGCAATACTGAATTTGTCTGGAAGTACCATTTTAACTCTGCTATGCAATGTGAAAGAAGCAACACACACAACTTTGCTACTGTCATTCCTTGTTTATAGCAGAGACGGTCAATTGACAACACAAAGCTGTATCCATCCCAGAAGACAATTTTGCCTGTTCCCTTGAAATACAAGTCAGTCTGAAGATGAAATCGACTCATGGTATTTCTTATGTGTCAGAAAGTTGAGGATGAGATAGCTCAGGTATGGAAGTCAGGTGAGCAGCCTTCAAACATGTGATTGGGAAAAAATAAGGCCTTTCAAATTTTAAACGTCCTCTCTATTTTATATCCAGTAGGATGTTATAATTCTAGACTAGGAAAATTTAATTTGAATCTTAACTCTCATTTAGTCAAATTTCTTGTCTGAGGAGTGTAACGAAACATTGAAAGTGTACTGGCACATTACAAACCCCACAGCAGCACCATAAAGTCTTAGCTGACAAAACATGAAGCTAATGAATTGATTAATGCTGTTATCAGAGTGGGCTTACCCTTAGAAAATTCAACAGATCAAGGCACTAATTTTATGTCTTCTCTGCTAAATGAGGTGTGCAAGCTTTTAAAAATTCCCCCTTCATATAGTGTTTTGTATCAGCCAGAAACAGATGGGCTTGTAGAATACTTTAATCAAACACTTAAGCAGATGCTAAGAAAATTCATCAGCAGTGAACCAAAACATTGGGATAAATTGTTACCTTTTGTTTAGTTTGTCTATTGGGAGGTCTCTTAATCATCAGCTGGATGCTCCCTGTACCTTTCCAAAAACGCTCAGGGGGCAGATACTCTGAAGTTGTGTTGTTTGCAAATTATCCAACATTGGCAGCATCACACTTTCACCCAGGTAACATCCTTTATAATTACGTTGTTCAGGTATGTAAATAAAGGCTCTGATCCTGCAGAAAGATCCAAACAACTGGAAGGATACATACATGAATGACAGCAATAATCAGAATTCAAAATAGGCAATCGCTATGAAATATTGAGGCCAAAGACTCAGGGAGCTGAACAATTCTTAATATAAAAGCAGTGACGTTGAGAGAAAGATACTAGTCTCCTCCATGCTCCTCCCAATGGACAACCCACTCCCAGTGATAATTCAAAGCAGTACAGGGGGTAGATGGATTTTCACATGCTGCAGTGTCATGTGAGTTCATTTCTAAGATCTTATTTTTTACAGCAGATCTTGGCTAGATTATAAATACTTACCTCAACAGACAAGAAGACATTTTAATGTTCAAGGCTGCTGCCTTAAGATTAGGCACATGGGCCTGAACTGACCTCATTGCAACACACTCATTGAATGTCTCATGACACAATATTTTTGATGGCTCATGTTCTTTCTCATACTGCTGGGTATCTAGAATGTCAGTCCATTGGGCTATAATATTAAAAAGGGAAGTAGTGCTACTGTGTTGTGATGGCCAAAAAAGACATTAAATATAATTTAATCTTTTTAATTCAGCTATTTAATTTTCAGTAATACACTATATCTAACTACCCAGAAGGCTAACCAGCCACAAGTTTAGCTGATGAGTAAGATGTCACTATAAATGCCAATGAAACATTGTCAAGCAAAACCACACACATATATGTACACACACATGTGGTCTTTAGGTGCCACAGTTTTGTCGAAAATTATGGGAAAGTACAAAAGTGCAAAATTTGGTTCTGTGAATGTTCTAAGTATATATTAACTTATATTAATGCAATGTATAGTTCTATATAAAATTCTAAATGGTTCTGAAAGGTTGTTGGTAAAGCTCTTCAAAATGGTCAGAATCAAAATACCTTAAAGAGGAAGAAAAGTTTTTCTATATTGCTCTAAAAAAAAAGTTTCAACTTCTACTCTCTACCCAAAGAGAAAACTTTGACAGCTTTTTTCTTTTACAAATTTCACATTTTTTAGAATTTACATCCAGTTAAGTTTGGTTCCAAAATGTCACATAAAAATCAGAATGTGTGGGAAGAATGAACTTCGGCAACTCCACTGGAGTTATAAAGCGAAGACCTTTATTATTGCTATATACCTTGGTTATATAGAGCAAGCTTCACTGATCATGTACACCACCAACAATGATGATTGGATACATGTGATAACCCACACGCTGTTCACGCACCTAAATCTACTGCATGATTGGCTGTCATCTAACTTGCCCAGTACCCAACACGTCCTGTTTTTCTCTAGTTTGCTCTGCTTTATCTTCTTGCTTCACTGCCTTTTCTCCACCATTCTTCTTCCTTCATGCTCTTTCCATTGTTCAAGGACAGTTCATGATAGCAGTGTCCATTTTCTTCCAACCAAGATCCCACATCAGAAGAATCAAAAAATTCCTTTCTGATCTATTATGGTAAAATGTTTCAAGAGAAGAATTAATTTGTTTCATTCTGGAAAGCAACCTGGGGAAAAGAAAGAGGAAGAACTGGCCATTAAGGAGATCTTCATGAATGATTCATGAATACTTCACGTTACCATGAAACTGTATTTTTTGGCATGCAGTTAATAATAAATGAAAACTAAAAGCAAACCCAATGTCATATGAGAAGAATAACATCAGGCTAATAAATCTGATATCAAATTTTGAAAGAAAATTTGGCACCCTTCAAGGCAGACTGGTAACAAAAGACTGAAAAAAGGGACAATTAAAGTTTAGATACCTTTCAGAAAATTTAAAAGCCATCATACTTCAGACTCAAATATTTTTCTTCCCCTCCTATTCTTTTTAATTTCATGAAATAATTATGCTTCATTGAGAATATCTTTTTTTCCTCTCTTTCCTTTTTCTGTACATTTCCCTTCTTGATGTTTTCCTTACCTCATTACTTTAAAATGCAAGTCTTCTGATAATTCTGAAGTTTAATATTTTAACCCACTTTACAAGATCCCAGGGGTTGCTTATTTTTTCATTCTTTCCTTTCTTCATTCTATTATTTACTGTTATCAGGTTGAATGGAAGTTTTGGGTTTTTTTAATAGCTAAGAAGAAAAAGCAGATGAGGAAAAAATAGATAAAAATTTTAAAAATTGTACATAACAGGATTGTGGCTACCTCAAAAGAGTTGCATAAGAATGTGTCTGTTCATCTGTGATAAATATTATCTTTGCTTCTTACTAAGGAATCAAGTCACTCTCAGAGGACTACTTCCTGCTGTGAAGAGCTTAGTGCAGCTCCTAGCAGAGCAGCTCAAAGAGAAGCTCTTTGCAAGTCAGTGTTGCCTTAAGCTGGGTAATATTCTGTTTTGAGCAGCAGCTCCACAGCCTAATTTGGTACTCTTCTCTAAGCAAGGAAAACTCAGCAGAACTATAACTCTCCATTTTTGTGTAGGCAATGTGAAAATTAATCGTGAGCACCATTATGTACTGCCTCAGGATGGTCTCGTGCAAAATCTAGGGGAACTGTCTAGGAAAATGGCTGTCTTCAGTCTCTCTCATCTTGTAGGTGCATGATTTGGGAAAATTTAAAGACAAGAGAGGAGAAAATGGTCTTCCAACAGGTAAATTTAGTCCTTAAAACTATGTGTAAATCTCTTGTCAAGATAGGTCCTTTCATGCTCTTGTTAGAAGTTACTCAGTGATATGATGCTGGTGCAAAAACATATAATTATGAAGGTGTCTCAGAACATCTTTGCTTTGACCAAATCAGTAATATACTGCTAATCATCCCTAAAATGCATAGCTGGAAGCAATTCTTTGCCTACATTAGCTGAACTAAATGTTGACCATGCAGAAGAACTGTCTTTCTTCTATCAGAATGACTTGTTTGCTTGTTCCTGGATATTAGCCCTTTCTCTATTTTATGCAAAAATATCCATGCATGAAAGTTTGTGTATAAGGAACTCTGCCTACCAATATTAAACTGGCAAAGAACTAAAAGCATATGAGATATCATTCTTATAACAGTGCTCAGTCCAAAATGAGAAGCAAGAGCTAACCTGCAACCCAGCACTTCTTGACAGCTTCACAAACTCTTCATCACCCAAGGCTAACGCAGATATTTCCACATATCAGGGCACAGGATAGTAGGTAGGTGTAGACTCATCCATCCATCCATCCATCCATCCATCCATCCATCCATCCATCCATCCCTATCTCACTGCATTCTTGTCATGATCAGATCATGAAGGACGCAGAGGGAGTTCTTCATACGTGTACATCCTTTTTTTATTATCAAACAGAGATCAAAGTGTTCCCTGGAGTTGGAAACCAAACGTATTCAACCCAGAAGTTATTCATACTCTTGAGCAGAGTAAATAACAATCAATCGGTACAATTTACCTCAGGGTCAGGAAAACTTCTCTACTGCCCATCATTATCACACAAATGATTTTCTAAATTAGGATCTAACTGTTTTTCAAAGACTTTTTTTCTCTTTCTTTGCAGGGAATTCTCTGGCCAATCTTATGCAGTAGTTGAGATGATGCACAATGTCAAGAGTCCCTTGTGTGAACCTGTTCAGCTCATCCAGGAAAATTAAGTCATCGGATGTATTGAAAAAGTTGAATTCTGAGGTAAGCAAAGCCACCCATTTCTTTTTAGAACGTCGTCCTGCTTATCTTCTTTTCTGCTTTTATGGCTGAATGCTGTGTTCAGCATAGCTGGGTTTATTGCTTTTTCTCCATGTTATATACTTGTGTGCCTAAGAGGCTATTGCTTTCATGCTGAATTATTCAGTTGGACTTCACAGGCAGCCTTCGCTCACAATGGTTAACTTTTTAAATGCACAACTGGACCAGCAAAGGACAAAACCAGAAAGTACTTAACTTATTGCTTTAATTGCACATCATATCCATCTTATTTTAAATACCCAAAAAAGTTATCTCTAACATACTGTTTAGCTTAAGTGTTGCTCCCAGATTAATATCTAATTTAAAAGCAGCTATCATTTTCCCTTTGTAGAAATTGTTTTTCATAGTAACAGCCTTCAAAGTATCTAAAACTGTCCTTGCAATACAGAGCAATGAATGTTTGCAGATATTAATCCCATTATAGTTTATGGTGATTAAAACATGTAGTAGAACTTGGTAGTTGGTCTTTGAGACTTTTGGTGCAATTTGAAACAGACAGATCTCACAGCAAATAATGAGACTTAGAAGATATCAGATATTAAATTGACTGTTGTCCTTCTTTTTACCTCATGCATGGGTTTCATTAATTATTCTAATCAACCCACTATCAGAGAAGGGCTTCAGATAGTGGATGATGACATGTTTTGAAGAGAAAAGAAAACTTAGGGTCATCTGTCCTTCATAGGTTGGGTTTTTTCCTTTTTTTTTGTTTTTTTTGTTTGTTTGTTTGTTTGGGTTTTTTTTATTTTCCTGCAGCACCATATACACCAAAAAATCAAATATACTAATTGAGAAAGATTCCATCATGCACCAGCCTTCTATAAATCAGATTTCTTGGTGGAGTTTTTTGTTCTGGTTTTGTTTGCTTGGGATTTTTTTAAAGGGAAAAAACTATATGCATATCTCAAAGAGAATCCTAACGATCTGTATCAGGTCATATTCTCAGGAGACCCTAAAGTATGCCCATCAATGTGTATCTATGCCAGTTAGTAATCATCTATAAAATATACTGCACAGGGAAGATTTTTCTCACACTATGCCATTCTTAAATGCTCAAACAGAAACCTGACAAAAAGTTAACATACTTTTTTTTCTACGTCTTCCATAAATGTTCCAAGATAGAAAGTTATTTCTTTATTCATCTATGCAGCTTTTACTTTGTACTGAGATGGGCTAGAAAACCTTACACAGACAGACAATTAAAAGGTGATTAAAAGGTTTAATATTGCTTAATGCCTTTCAGATTTGTCATTTGGCTGTGGGAACCGGTTCATGTCTTTGTTAACAGGTCCTATTTAAACATATATTTGGTATTCAGAGAAACAAATCAAAACTCATTTCAGGTATAAGGGTTCAGTTGCATTGACAGGTAGATATACCTGAATATACCTGGCTCTTCCAGGCTTCTGTTTGTCCTTTTCCATAGTACTAGGGCTAAGTATATATGTTCATTATGAGGAAGAAAAAAAAAATAATGCAAAAAGAAAACCTTTCATAGCTGCATAATCACCACAAAAAGCAGCTACTTGCGCTGTAGGCTGCACGCTATGAATCAATTCACTTGAAGCTGGTGAGAGTTTTTCAGTCACTGCCAGACATTGTTGGCAAGGTTCCAAAAGCGCACAGTTGTGGTGTTTAAAAATACTTTGAACAAGTAAAGTATTATGGAAAGAGTTTTTCTAGGCTCAAACTGACCAACTCAAGCTGTAGTAAGGGAGTTGGTTATTTCCACCATCCAAATGCACATGCTCAGGAAAATGAGAAAGACACACAACACAGGAATGGGAAAATAGGAGACTATCAGGGTCACTTTGTAGTGTCTCATAGAGAACTCCAATCAACAGTAGCACTTACTTGTGACTCTCCCACCTATTTTTATCATTAGATAAAATCATCATCATTTTATCATTAGGTAAAAGTGATACCAGCATTTTTATGCAATGTTGAAATATAAGTTAAGGAGTTATTGACCATTTAGATGTAAACAGGTTAAAACAAAGGGAACAACTTAAAATAGGTTTTGCAAACAAGAATTTACCATCTATAAGATGGACTTATCTTTGGCAAGTAAGATACTCCTATGAGAGAACAGAGGGCATTACACTCCATGTCTTTCAAATGCTGTGCTCTTGGACATTCATTAATATATTCCTCAAATTTATCTCTCTCACCCTACTCTTCCTCTGAAGGCTTTTCTCAAAGGTTATGAAATCACACTGATAGTAATATTTCCTGTAATGGACACCCACTCAGAACAAAACTGCTTCAAGTTCTCTGGGTATGGCTTATGAGTACATTCAAAATTACTAGAGAAAATGGCCTTTATAAGCAAAAGGAAAAATTCTTATTCATGTAAGTGTCTCTGCTCATCATGATAGCAAGAAAACTAGCTAGGATAACATCTCTGAAGACAAAGTCTTAGAAATAGTTGAACCACATTTTAACGGATTAATTTATTTTAGGGTAACTAGCCAAGACCTCAAAATGCTACAGGATCAAGCTGAATTTTCACTTGACAATTTTTCTTTTAGAACATCAGGATCTGGAAATTTTATTTTATTTTTTTTCCTTCCTTTGTTTTTCTCTCAAGAGTAGTTATTGCAACTAAACTGAAAACTGTCTTGGGAGAAAACCTGAATTATTTTTAAAATATGAACAATTCGTACTTCTTGTCTTTTTCAGGTTTTGTTTGTTTGGTTTGTTGGTTTTGTTGTTGGTTTTTTGGGTTTTTTTTTTTTTCATTTCTGAGAATTTTTTGTCCCTAAGCAATTGCAGCACATAGTGATCAATAGGCATGATGATTATTAGAACTGTAGTTCCTCCACCAGGTCATATCTTCTCCTATACAAATAAACCATGAAATTTTAGTGTGGGAGTATGCCAATTATTTTGAAAAGGTATATTCACTCCACCTCCACAGCAACAATTTAACTTTATTAAAAAAGAAGTAGTTCCAATCTGAGATACATTGAGTCACCATTCGATATATCACTCTGTGGTTCTTTGTGCAGTCAGATCCATTGTGAAAAAAGCTATGTGTAGGCAGCTAATTGTAGAAGGAGGTAGCATTTTTGTTATAAATCTCATTAGGACTAAAACTTATGAAAATGCCTGCCATTTACCACTTTCATTGACATGTTGAAAATATCTGAAAAATATGAGCTTAACAATGCTTCAGTATATGTTGCTGGCTTGTTCACACCCTGCCATGTTCAATACAGTAGTTTTAGAAGTTCAGGGTGCCAGGAGCAGGCAATCACACTCCATGTTGAACCTACGCACCCTTATTTGTTGGCTTACAAACAAAAGACTGTTATTAAATGCAAAGCTAGCATCAGTGCCAAAAGTGAAAGTGAACAATCTGCAACTGAGAAGACAAAGAATTCTGAAAGTTAGAGTTTCCATGACAACGCTGACTTGGACAACCTGCTACAAAAATGAGTAACTTCTCTATTCCTTTATGGTGAGAACACTGGTGAAATAAACATGGACAAACACTCACAGCCTATCTGATCAGCCTGTCTAAGTTTGCTTTGATACCACACACAAGTCTGTCAAGACGAGTTTTTTGAGCACGTTTAGAAAAGCAGAAAGAAATACATAGTTAAGTACATGGCAGGTTCTATGCTTTACCCTCTCATGGAGTATAAATCAGTTTACACACATACATACCATCCAGCATAGTACATTTAGTTACGATGCATTCCCTATGCTATTTTTACTTGCAGTTTTAAGAGACGCTCTTGCAATCTTCTATAGGATTTACTCTCTTCTTTTAATCTCATTTACTTCAGTCTTCAGGAGGATTGTTTCTGTACCTGCATGTAATTAGCTACTTCCTGTACCTGATGTATTTTGCAGTGTAAACCAAGAATGAAACACTAATTACCCAATATTTTAATCAAGATCCTGCGTCATTGATTTATGTCTAGCTGAAAAACTGTTTCTAAGTTGTACTAATGTTCCTAGAGAGTACCAGGTATGCATAGTGTGAGACAGGCATGGAAATATTTATGAAGTGTGATGAAAAGCACCTGAATGCAAAAAGAAAAGCTTACAACTGTAATTTTGAGGCATATTATGTAAGTATTGTCCACTGCTCACCTCTGCTTAAATCTTCCCTCAGAAGTTTCTGTATGCATGTCATAAAGACTGCTCCAGAATTACATTTTTAAAACATTTTGCATTCAAATTCCCTGGTCCTTCCCAAAGATCTTCCTTTTATGTGGGATCTTAAAGTCTATTCATTGGCCAGCATTTGTTGTATCCCAGGATGCTCTAATTTTACACAAGTTTGACAATACCTTGAACCAAATGAAGAAATATCACAGCCCATATTAGAAGGTCTTGGTATCAAGAGACAGATGTGATATTAATTCACACAAGCTTTGTCCATTTTAACTAACACATCGTCAGTCACAACCCACTCTTACGTATATCTAAACCTTCATATTTTGACATCCCTTTTACCAACACACCTTTGTTCCCAGAGGTTATGCATCAGCACTTAAACAGTTCAAACAGCAGGACCTTGTCTCCCAGTAGAATTTCAGCTGTGTTGTATTTTATCATAATTCTTTAATATGACACTATTGATAAATCATGTATTCCAGCAGTAAGATGAGGGCCTTAGTGTGATAAAACACCATACCTAAGACTGCTACACCTTCCCCAAAAGATTGTTTCTACAGCCTTAAACTAAGGCTAGTACTGTACAGAAACTTGACATCTTTGTATCAGCTGGCTCTTTTTTTAAGTTTTCCCTCACCAGAAGTATCATCTGAAATCATAGGATGATTTCAAGAGCACCATTGACTTGTCAGCAAATGAGAAATAGCCCGGCACTGTAAATCCTGCCAGTAACTGCCAAGAAGTGGAATTTTTTCCCATAAACCGAGTAGGTTTTCTTGCATTTTTAGTAAGTCCCAAGATCTATGGGCAGTTGATATTTACGGTCTGGGAAAATTTTCCCTGTATGGATGGAAGAACTACATCTACCCTTGTGGTGGTGATGGGTGTGAGGGATGCATGTCAGCTTAAGACCAAATTAACCACCCGTGCTTCAATGCTTGCTTGCAATGACCCTGGCAGTCTATTCTAGAGTAGACTTTGTGACATCTCCCAATGGGGGACAAAAGAATTTAAAAAATTTGCAAGTAGGATGCATTTGAGATTATCCTCAGGACCACATACATATTATCTTCACATAACCCATCTGTTACAGACACGCAGATAAATAGTCTTTCCTCAGAAGGCCACAGAACATGTTGACAAAAAAGCATATGGGATTTGTGGACAGCCTAAACTCAGGTAGTTTGAACTGCATATAGAGACAGCCTTGGATGGACAGTGCTTTAAAATTCATCTCAGAACCGGAATACACCACAAGCACCATGAATCCAGTCTCCTTCCAAAACACCACTTCAGGCAAGAAAAATAAATTATATACCTGCTTTTAAAAACCTTTCTTGCATAGAAGATTCTATTCACCTTTATCTAAAAGATTACAGTCTGCAAGGCAAAGTTTACAAAGGCAGCCCTTAAAAACAACTCATGGTTTATGGTTTAGCTTGAGAGAATTGACACAGCAGATAAAAAGCAAGGAAGAGGAAAAGTATGCCATTGATATAGCAAGTTGCTTATGAAATGCAAATAAACAATTTCAAAGCATTTTATTGTCTGAAGTGGTTTTTATACTTATCAAATGGTAAACTCTCCTTCCACTCCTTGAAATATTAGAGGTATTCAGCATTAGATATACAGATCACATGGGGAGACTGCCTTATTCTTCTAACAGTGTCAGACATTGAAACAATTTTTGCTTTTATTATGCTAATATTCTTCAGCAGTCTGAGCATGGCTATAATCCTACTTTCCTTAACAACCCTTTTCTCCTCCTGTGGCTATCTTCATGCATTTCACAATGAGAAGGTAATAGGAATACTCATCTTAAATAAATCCTGCTATGGTCACTTCTAGCTGGTGGAGATGTGTTTTGAAGTTTGATGTATAGTTTCAAAAACAGTGTTGAATTGTAAAACAAGACCTTTTCAAGAGGCCTATAGACTCAGTTATGTTTAGAGTTGCCCTGCAATATCATTCAGTTTCTCAGTACCTTTTTGAAGCCCTTGTAGAAGTAAAAGGATGATCAAAGGTACAGGACTGCATTGGTATGATGACTGTAAAATAGACTAGTGCTTTTCATCCTGGAAAAAAGATGAGTGAAGAAGTACATGACAGATGCCATCAGTGGCACATAAAAGATAAAAAGATAACAAGTCATTCATTGTCTCTTTCAATAGAATGAAATATAAAGCAGGCAGGTCCAAAATAAGCATGTATTTTCAAAGAGTATAGTTAAAACAGTACTCCTTGCCATAGGCAGTTGTGCATCAAACTTTTAGAAATATTCAAAAGGTAACTGAAGTTGAAGACATTTATAAAATAAATTCACTGTGGTCTATTAACTAAAGGTATCTCTGCTGGGTAGTGGGACTCTGAACAGAAATTTCCTCAAGCTGGGAGAAGACACTCCAGAAAAGAACCACAGTTTATTTTCCCTGCTCCTATACTTTTATCCACTTATCAAATACTAGTCATGGTGAGTGACAGAACACAAGGTTAGATGCACACTTCATCTGATACACTACAGCCATTCCTTAGTCCAACTGTGTGGTAAAGTATCACATCCTGCCTGGGAAATACAAGGAAAAAATAACTCTGCTTTCATGTCAGGAATAGACTTTTCTTTTTTTTAACAGGTTCAACATGAGTGAACAGTGTGCTGCAGTGGCAAAGAAAGCCAACAGGATGCTGGGTTGCATTAAGAAGGGCATCACCAGCAGAGATAAAGAATCCATTATTCCACTCTACTCAGTGCTGGTCAGACCACACATTGAGAACTGCGTTCAGTTTTGGTTCCCACTATACAAAAAAAGATGTGGACAGGCTGGAAAGGGTCCAGAGAAGGGCCACGAGGATGATCAGAGGACTGGAAGACCTGCCATATGAAGAAAGGCTGAGAAAACTGGATTTGTTCAGCCTTGAGAAGAGAAGGCTTAGGAGAGACCTTATTACCATGCACCAGTACATAAAAGGTGGTTACCAAGAAGGTGGAGACTCCCTTTTACAAGGAATCACATGAAAAAGACATCGGGTAATAGGTACAAGTTACTTCTGGGGAGAATCTGATTGGACTCCAGAAGAAAATTTTTCACCATGAGAACAATTAAACATTGGAATAATCTCCCAAGGGAAGTGGTGGATTCCTCTACATGGGACACTTTTAAGACTCAGCTTGACAGGGTGGTGGCCAGCTCATTTAAACTATATATATAGTTTACCTTAACAGGTTGGACTAGATGATACTTGAGGTTCCTTCCACCCTGGTATTCTATGAATGCCTTGCAATCTCACTTAGGGTATGGAATATTGTTGTAGCATACACATGGATAAACAAGAACATACTTATTTTCCTTTGTCCTTGTGTAGATTATGTATGAGTAAATCTGACCAGACATTTTTCACAATTAAAACAAGATAGTCTGGGAGCTGGAAATACAGTCTTTTAATTCAGGGAAGGGAGGGATTTCAAAGTCTTGAAGATAGCCTTGTTGTAAAGTAGTTGTCAATCTCTAGCTAGAGTTTCTATTCCATTTTAATGATACATAATGCATAATCCCAGGGGATGGCAGAACCAACATACTACTATTTTCAACCTTTAGAAATGGATGGGTGTTAGCACTGTATGCTCTGGAGACCACCCACAAAAGGATCCATCAGGTGTTACTGTAACATTCAGCTGGTTTGTTGTCATATACTAGTTGAGGGCTGGTACCACTTAGCCACTGGACTAGCAGATTGAGAGAATGCTTTTGGTCCTGTTATCCATTCTTGTTTAAAAAATATTTTCAAGGAAACTTCCAAAATAAGATTGATAGTCTGGTTTATGATATTAATTGAAAGTATGGAATGAAACACCATCCCTAGTTTGGGGTAACTATTGGTATGCCACTATTTTCAAGAAGAGACAGAATACATTTAGAAATTCACTTTGGACTTGCTAACACTAAGCAAAGCCGCAGTTAACTTGAGGTCAAGTAGATCTGAG
>JAAGNO010004285.1:0-15061 GCA_033439905.1 Ceryle rudis | reverse complement strand
CAAAACCATCATAAATATATTTTTTTCTCCTTAAATTATACATTGGCTGACATAGTCTATAAACATAAAGAAAACTTACTTCCTAAAATATTTATAACATGTCTAAAATATTAATAGTGACAAAAACTTAATTCCAATAAAAAAATACCTATATTTACAGTATGCTCTTTTTAGTGATGTTGAACTGATCTAACTGAGACATTGCAGTTATTGAGGAATTACACAGTCCTCACGTGTGCTATACAGAACTTTTGTGTTCAGATTTTAAAGGGGGTTTTTTTAAAACTAAAGGCAATATTATCACATGCCACAGGAAGTGTTGAGTGATTGAGCATTCTCAGAGATACTCCAGTGAAACTAATCTCCTTATATTTTGGTGTTACTTCATGATCTTGCTGGAATAACCAGGTAAAGAAGAAATAAGACTATTGAGTTTGGTGATATATGTATGTGTGGTTTTGTGTGTGTTTGTATATAAAAAAATATGTGCCTGTATTATAAAATATTGAAGTGGATGTTGTGATGATTCATTATTCATTCTCATATATTATAAATGTGAACACAACAGTTAATAACTGAGCAGAAACAAAGAGACTATAAGTCCACAGCAGAGAATAGAATTCATTATTGGTCATTAGACATCATTAGTCACTATACAAGAAGGCAAGGTATGTCTCCATCTTCTTTTTATAGAGCATGAGCTGTATGTATTGTTTAAGAAATAGACAGGGGTGTTTTAGATCAAAGTGTAAAAAAAAAAAAAAAAAAAAAACCAAAAAAACCACAAACCCACACACAACCAACAAAAACCCACCAACGTAGAAACAACTAGGAACTTTCCATAAACTGTTTAAAAAGGGATTCTGCAAATTCAGGTAGAATTGGTCCATCCTTTTGACTGTTAAACAGAATCATATGGATAAACCAGTATTCAGAAAGTCCATAAACTGCTGATTGCAAAGAGAATATCCCCAGAGAAGAATCTGTCTGCATACACCTATTTCTTTTATAATCCAAGTATCTCCTGTTGCCAAACAGTATGTTGGATTAGGAAAAATCTTTATCCTGTCTCAGCATGCTATTCTTTGGATGCTATTTGGAGAAAATAAGATTTAAGTACTTCAGGACTCCATCATGTTTATAAATCTGCCCCAGATTTAAATTTGAGCATACAATTATATTATGTACCGATGTGGTGGTTTTGGATTTCATTCTGCAAATAATTTACTGCAGAACTCTAACAGGTTCCAGTGATCACAGCACAGAGAGTTTACAGGAGTGTACTCTTATTTCACCCTGTTTTAGCACTTCTGATGGTTGAACTTTAAGATCTTTGAACTAAGAAATGGCTATTTAAAAATTTTGTGGTGAAATGAAAGAAGCAGTAAGACCACATCCAATTAAAAATTAATTCCCAACAATGTTAACTTACAGGTCAGTCATCTTTTTAAGAAGCCATAAATAATGTATTCATTACTAATTAGCTGCATCTACTTTATCATCGTATCTCCCACTTAATGAACAACATGAGAGCGGTATGGTAATTTAAAATGATATGACTTGTCAAAAAAGAGTCAATTAAAGGAATCCTCTTCAGGAGACTTTAATAATATTCAGGACAGGATTACACCAGAAACAAACTAAACTTCCTATCCTGTGGGTATTTTTGAGATTTCAAACTTTTTCTGTCCCAAATTGAAACTAAAAGAGTAAATATGGGTTTTATATGAAAGGCAAAGGCACAACAGTTTGAGTCAGTCACTCCATAAATACTTACTATTTATAATTCAAGTATCTCCTGCAGTGGGCTGTCAGTAGATGGGATTAGGAAGAACTTTTAGTATAGCAACTCTTATATTGTTGGAAGAGAAAATTAGATTTCTTCAGAAGACTTTTGAAGGGTGAAATATACTCCCTATGGTCCTATGATGTGGCTCCTGGGGGCATGGAGAGTGGTTTCAAACATGGACATGGGCAGACTTCTGGCTCCTCTTCTAAATAACTATATGAGGCAGAAGCTCCGTTACTTTCCATATGAAAAGACAGCTCTAGGTATTATTAAAAACTTAAACCTAGTGAAGCTGAGGGCTGGATTCATCTCACATAATCTTAGCTAATTGGATTTAGTCAGATGTATTGCCTCTAACAGAGATGTGGACAGAACTCTGCACTGTAGGCTTCTAAAAGAAGGCAAGATAACTGATACCACAAAAGCCTTGAGCTATTCAGCATAAATGTTTTTTATACTTCCCACTCCTTCAGAAGTGCAGATACGAGTACAATCTTTCAGCTAATTCCTTACAAATTTTGTACTTATTTACAAAATTAGGGCCACAATTTTCAGACATTGGAAACATGGAGATTATTTGTTTATATATGATATTAAAAGTTGGAGATTAAACACCTTATGAGTTGAGATAGTTGATCATGTCTGCAAACTTAAGATTTCTAAAAAAAACCCTCCCAATTTAAAATAGAAGTTAAAATCCTATCCACAGTCAATGATGAAAGAGAGACAACTCCAGAAGTCAAGGCAGTTTGTTTGGAAACCTGATTTAGGATACCCACTGGAGATACCCACCTTTCTGAAGCCATTAGGCTTGTAGAAAATGTCTGTTTTAAACAGGGAAAGTGAGCTGTTAACAGGAGAGTTGACCCATATAAGTCAGAATGCAGAAGTGGAAAATTAGAGAGAGAGCACAAAGGTATACAGAGATCACAGAGTGCCAGTGTGACTTGGTTAGTGGTTACTTTTAAATTTTCATGGCAATTTAACATGGATTAGTTTAAATTCTCAAATGGTCTCACTGAAAAAGCAATCCTTTCATCTTCAGTGAAAGGATAAGTCTAGAGAAATTATAGTGGAAGGGGCAAGTTTAGAAGAGATGAGGACTAGAGTATCTGTCTTAGGAGGTCATTATTTTCGTTATTTTACATTCTTTCTCTTGCTCAGACAAAACATTTTACATCTGAAGCATATGACAATGATGTGTATTTCTGCATCATGAGCACTTAGAGTTGGACTTACGAGAGACTAGATGGAAATATTCTGAATTTAAGTCCCTAGTTATCCTTGGGACTTTGGGTACTTGATTCCTTTTCAGTTCATGGCTAATTAATTGGCTGTGAAGCTCTTAGCACACTTTTACCTTAGACAGATCTTGATTCCAGATTCTTCTATCACTATAGGACAAATTTAAGATTGTTTTAAAATTTATATTATTTTTTTACCTTTTAATAATAGATTTCCAACCTTTTTCAATTTGTGCTCCCCTAATTTTTAAGGTGTGTATCATTATATAGTAGACATTAGGTGTCACATGGTGGACTTCCTTTTGTTCACCTACTTGAAGAGCCCTTCAGAGTAATCCACTAATTTCCAGAGGTCATTAGATATCAGACTGAAAATCACTGCTTTAGATAACTTGATTTCAATATCTTTAACCTTAACAATGAATTTCTTGTTTTACTTCTTGGCTCATCTTATGTGTAAGGAAAATACTGTGTGAAATTATCTCAAGAAGAATATGATTGTTCATTGTCTGTTGAAGAAATTTTCATTTATAGAAAATAATGTAGGTAGGTGTCTGTTAATCCTAAAGTGCATTTTCCAGGCCTAGCTTATACTCCAGATATAAGGAAGTTTAAAGTCTGCATATACAACATAGGCAATGAAAATGCCATAAGGAGTATATAGTTCAGCTGAAACTTTGAATGAGATACTACTTTAAAACTTAGAAAAAGTAATACAGAAAAAAAAGCCCCAACATATTTCCGTATTTAACTTTTTAATCATATTTATTTAACTTTTAACGTTCAGAGTTTGAGATTGCAGTCTTGCAGGAAAGATTAAAAGTTGCTACCTCTTACCTCTTTAGGTTTCTGGATACCTGGTATTAGTTATATGTTATGATCATTATTTGTACCAAGGATTTGATTCTGCAGTGGGATACAGGGGTACTTAGAAGATTGAAAAAATGTAACTGAAGTCTTTCTTCTCTCAGACCTCTGAATAATAGCCTGGAGACCTACAAAATAATACAATTCCACAAAATGTATGTGGAATTTTTTATTCCATTATGCTAAAAAAATAATAAAAATAAAGACTACCTCTTCTTTCAGCTGGTGCTGGCGAAGTTTCCAGGTAAATAAATTTTTAATAATAATGTGAGTGTGGCCATGAAAGCATGAAGATCTTGTCAGTTGCCCATTTATTTTTTGTACTGATTCTGAAAGAGCTAAAAATAGAAAACTATAAGCACAGAGCAAATGTATTGACACAACTTAAAACATTAAAAATAGCTTCATATGCTTAAAAAAAATCAAATCCAAACATTTAATCAAAATGTAAAAAAAAATCAGCATGTATAGATAATGACAGGTTTTTAAACTTTCACACAGTGCTCTTCCTTTGTTTTCCTCAAATAAACATATTTTCAGAGAACTCAACAATTTCTGATATGCTTTGATTTCATTAGAATGTGGTTCTACTGTTATTTCTGTAGGCAGCTCTAGAAGGAAAGCCATATCAACAGCTCCACGCTATGGATTAAGAGATGACACTGGAGAATTTGTGATTCGTCCCCAGCTTCACTGCAAGGCAGTGGCTGAGCTGAGAACAGATCCCTGAGTCTCTAAGATCTCATCCAGTGTCAGCTGTTCTATTTTCTTCATCACAACTGTCAAGTGTTATGGCTGGGACAGAAACTAGACAAATGACAGATGCTCTCTGTTAACACCTTTCCCTTCCTAAAGAGGAAAAGCAAGACAATAAGGGAGAGAGACTTACAGATTGCAAAAGAAAACTAAAAATGTTTCAGTGAAAATAGTAATAATGAAATTAAATATATACAAATATATGCAAACCCAATGTTGAACACTGCCCGCCTGATAACAATTACATCACTGTAACAACTGTTGCTGTGGAGGAGGCACTGGGGAAATCCCAGACTGAACTCAGTGGGAGATAGGAACCAGAAGGTGGATTCTGGAACTGGATTCAGGAACACATGGATCAGGATCAAAGACAGAACAGACAGAATCCTCCTTGGATGCCAGCCATAGAAGAAGAGAGCTTGACCCTCATGATCCCTCAGTTTTATATTGAATATGTTGTATATGGAATGGAATACCCCATTGCTCAGTTTAGGGTCACCTGTCCTGTCCCCTCTTTCTGGAAGGTGCAGCCTTTTACTTGTGCATCTCCAATGTTGTGTACACGATTTAGCAGCGACCTTGGTCTGGATAGGAGCAAGTACATGCAAGAGCATTTCTGCACACACCCATCCTTGGTAGTCACTTTAAACATTGATCACAGTCACTGCTAAAGGAAAACACTATCTGCAAAAATATGCCAATAACTTCAGAAAGTGCAGTTACTTAGAAGAGACTGAGCTGTAAAGTAAAATCACTGAACGGAATTAATTCTGTTCTAACTCAAGCCAGGACATCATCCTTTCCTCACTATTCTGAATACTTCACTGCAACTCAAGTTGTTGCTCATTTGAGTGCATTAGCTAACCTTCAGTTCTTCCAACAGTTACTTTTTCATGTTCTTCACAGTGCAAGTGATATATCGCTTATGCCATTTCGTTACCTTTCAAACTCAGATTTATGATGCTCTTATCTACGTGACATTGGTAACTAGAGTTCTATGCATTATACTGGTTTTATAGCTCTATGCATGATTTGGTGTGTATCTCCACAGCATGAAAGCAGTACTGAACAGTTGATCTATATTTTCACTAGTTCACTGAAAAAATCCTCACAGGCTAGAGCTTAGCTTTACCATCATGTGAACCTAATGCCCTTTTTAAAAAAATCTGATGTTTACATTTGTATCATAATGCCACAATGTGAGTTTTGTTCTCCTCTAGTACCTCTATATTAAAGGTTACTCTGCATCTCCAAGGATTCCATAAAGTTTACTGGAAATTGCTGAATTATGATAAATGTTCAGAATCATTAAAAAAAAAAAAAAAAAAGGAAAAGCTAAAATAACAACCATAACCATCATTGCCTTCTTCCTTGTAACCACACTCACATTTGTCATGACTCTACATAATACCTTGAAAGTTGCTGACCTTTCATGATTCAACATGGAGGACTGGGGGTGAGACTGACACAAAAAAAGATTAAAAAATAAAATAAAATAAAAAAAATAAAAAAAAAGGTTTGTTAGAGCAGGGAATTATTTGGTCCATCTATTACCATACCAGCAATCATACACAGTGTTGAATTTATGCTCAGCAATGATCTCAAACACCATCAAAACCTGATTATCTGATAGAGTACAGAGTTTACAATTGGTTTTGATTTTTTTCACAGAGAAATTTTAGAAAATATCTGAGTCTATAATTGGAATATCTCAAAGGGGATGAAGTGTCTGTCAAGAAATAAATATAGGGAAAGTGAGAAAAGAAGCCTATTGTAGGAGAAAGGAGTACAAAATGAACACAATATGCATGTGCTAGTGTATAAAGGTATATGAAGAAGTAGATCTATTTATCTATATTGTCATGTGTACATGTGTGTATCTTTTTACTGCTACACGTGAACACAGGAGTTTGCTACAAAATTGAGAGAACAAAACCTTTGACACTAGATACCTTATTGTTCTTTTAAGGATGAACTGGTTTTCTGCAGAACACCAATTTTCTGCCTTAATCTGCACTGAAATAATTCCTATTTCTGGCTTCTTATAATAACAATTTTGATACTAACATATTCCACTGGCAATTTACATCTGTAGCAGACATCTTCAATAACCCTCAAACTGAAAATTATTTTGATGGGGAAATATCTGTACATATTACTATTCTGATTGTAAAAAACTCTGAAAATATTTTTCTCCCTAAGCCCTTTACCTATTTTTAATATTGCAATAAAAGTAGCTTAGCCGTGTTGAAAAAATACTTAACCAACATGTAGCTAAAAAACAAAGATGACTAGTGCAACATTATCTGCCCAAGCAGAAGCTGCTACCAAAGATCCACTTCATATGACCATTCTTAATTTAAAAGGAATCCAATACCTTTTGTTTCCTCAGGTCTTGTAGTCTCTGCTAAAATGTTGAGCTGCTGTAGTAGACTTCATTTACTCACCACTCATAAAAAGCGAATCCAACAGGCCTACACTTGAAGCTTCCAGCAGAACAAAATGAAGAAGCAGCAAATTGTTATTCATTTTTTTGCACCACTTCCCACCACCCCCACCACCCCCCACCCCCCCCACCCCCCCCATCTGTAAACCTTTTGCACAGATTTTGAGGCTGAAGTATTCCCAAAGGCTTGACCAGGATAAGATGATTAATGAAATTAATTGGATAATTAATGTCAGATTGGATATTAGGAAGAAGTTCTTCACCAAGAGCTTAGTCAGGCACTGGAACAAATTCCCCAGGGAAATGGTTATGGCCTTAAGCCTGTTCGTGTTCAAGAAGCATTTGAACAACACTCTTAGACACACAGTTCAAATTTAAGTGGCCCTGTATGAAGTCAAGAGTTGGACTCAATGATTCTTATGGGTCCCTTCCAAGTTGGGGTATTCTATGATATTAGGATTAATGCAGTGCACTTTCCAAGTATTCCAATGCAAGCATTTATTTCCAAAGTTCTTGACAAGTGTAAAACAGTGTAGATAATGTGTTGTATTATTATAGAATGCTCTTTCTGCTTAGAAAACATCTTTATTTCTGCTTCAGTCTTCACAGTCCCTATTGTCTTCTTTTGGAAAAGATTCTTTGATCTCTGTAGGCAAAGATATTCATGGATACTAAAATGAAGTTTGCAGTGAAATGCAAACCCAAAACATGCTTGGAAAGACTTTTTCTCAGATGTCTATTAATACATATGTCTTACTGAAGGGAATATGAACTATTTGATTGAATATCTGGACTAAAATTTAGTAGCTACATGATATACTGCTCTGAATCATAGTATAACTTAGTCTGGAAGGGACCTCTGCATATCAGGGAGTTAAATCTTTGCTCAAACCCTAACTTCTAAGTTGAGGTTATAAGGTCTCACTCAATCAAGTTATGAAAATTTATGAAGCTAGTGATTCAAACACTTTCCTAGGTAACCTGGCCCCAGCTGTAACAACTTCTTTAGAATTTTTTTTCCGTTATACCCAGTCAGAATCTCCCTTACTGCAACTTTTTGCTGCACACCTCTGGGAAGATTCTGGTTCCCATTTCTCTCAAATTCACTGTAGATGAAGGAAGATGTCAAGCTGAGCCTTCTCCTACCTGTCTGTTTTCTTCTCCAAGTTAAGCATACTTGACTTACCCTCATATGTCACAGGCTTGGATTCCCTAAATATCTTAGTGGCCTTCCACTGGACTCAGTCCAGGGCTGGAAAATCTAAAACATGAGTCCAAACTCCAGGTGCATCCTCAAAAGTAACTTGCATTACACTGATGATGATTCAGGAGCTAACTGTTATTCTGCTTCATATGGAACTGTTTTAGGAAAGCTGTTTTATTACACTAAAAACTATTGATATCTAGTAATACTCTGATGTTCCTGGAAAGATGTGAAGTGCCAGGCAGCTAACATTTGTATAATCACTCTGTGGAAGTAATGAAACTGACTATGCATGATTCTTCTTCTAAAGGAAAGAGGACTGAAATTCTTTCTAGTGGATTCACACCAAATGCTGTCTCCTAAATTGCTGTATATAAGAGGTTTTATCATCAACCTTTTTATTAAAAAATGCAATGAAAATGATCCACAGATTTAAGTTGTAATTTTTACAACCATGTTTCTAAGGTCAAGTGTAATTTCTCTGTAAATAAGCATGTCATTTCATCCACAAATTGCAGTCATTTTAAATTATAGCTAGAGAAAAAGATTATGAATATTGATTGACTAGCATTCATATAATTTATTACTATTTGACTAAATAAGAATTTGCTTAAAAGGAGATCTACTATCAAGAACTATTTCAAAGGAAAAGATAACCAATAACATTAGAGGCAGAGGGTAATTCTGGGCTTAATTAAAAATTATCACTGAAAATTTTTGTTCTAAAACACACTGCAACCTCATTCAGCTGTTAATTCCAAATTAACTCATCTACATTGTTTTGTGAGTATACATTTTTCAGATGTGATGCTTTCTTTTAGATTTTCAGGTTTGTACAATAGATAGAACTTAATTTACATTGTCTTCTCTGAGAATTCATTTTTCCTGAGTTAGAGACTACTAACACAGCCTTTTCACTGCAATTTATCACATGCAATTTCATATATTGTTTTGGATTCGTGGCCCCCTGATATTTCTTTCATCTTAAATATACCTCATATTCTTAAGATATTGATAAGGAATGAGTGTGAGGAAAAAACAAAACAAAACAAAACAAAATCCCTCACAATAGCAGAAGGTTGCATAAGGGAGACAGTAATAATTTCTCTGAGCTCTACTCTGTCTAATAAATTAAACGCAGTAGGACATGGTGTTATGGTGACTGTATCTAGTGTTTTAGGGAATAATGGTGAATTTGCTTTCTTTTTTAGTGGATGCATGATGTAAAAAAAAAAAAAGGAAAAAGAAAAAAAAAATTCCAGTTAAAAACATCCACAGGAAACGTAAAGCTCTGGACAAATTTCAGCTGGGATGTACCTATTTCTGTTCAGAAGCCACCAAGCTAAACTAAAAAATTTGCAATGTAGGTACTCCATAAAGCAACGTCTTCTAAACAAGACTCTCCCTGGACTATCTATCCCATAGTTGATGATAGTCTCATCTCTAAGTTCATTGAAATGATATATCATGGCAACCAGAGGTCTATAAACCTTGATAACAGAAGTCAACCTGAGGTCCCTTGGCTATAGAAGCAAAGGTTCACATCTCAAGCTCTCTATAAGTCTTGTGGGATACCAGAGAGAAATTTGAGGACCAGAGTATTCTAGTTTTCACGGTGATTAAGGCAATAAATTTCCAGTCTCCCTCTTTTAAAATATTAAATACGCAAAAACCCAAAAACCCCATTTTTTAAACTAGTGTTCAAAAAACAGTTTTGAATAAAAATTGTTGGCCAACCTGCCTAGTATTAATAAAAAACACTAATTCTCAAACAAACAAAAATTCAACCTCAATGTACTATTATACAGTGTAGAATCTCATTTTGATTCAAGAAGAATATATGTAAGACTCCTCAAAGTCAGTTGGACTTTCATTCATCCATTATTTCTGAAAAACAGAACCTAGACGTAGGTCAGAAATCAGTAACAAGCCAAAACATAACCTTGTGTTCTCACCTTTCTCAGCATGTGTGTAGACTTCACAAGCATTTGAAAATATGAGAATAGAAGAACAGCTATAAACTCATCCATGCTTCCCAATATTCAATGCTGAAGTGAAATGCAATTTCATTTTAAAACTCTGGAAGTGCTGCATTTCTATAAATTTTTCAGTGTATTTTTAAGCCCCTGTAAACATCCATAAGAAGTAGCAGCAGCAAGTTCCACAGCTTTAGATGTAAGTAGAACTTTGCTCATCTGGTTTGAATTTCCCACCTCCAATTTTTATTTGCTGCCCTTGTTTCAGCAAAGTCTGTGAACGATTGTTGTCTTTTCCCTTTCTCCATTCCTCTCCTGGTATCACTGTCATATGTTAAGTCATTGTTTTTGCCTAACTTTATGTCTGGACAATATGCTCCACAAATAGCATTTGAGTAATCTCGGTAAAGATGCACTTAACAAAACCTAATCACCTCTCATGTTTACATCCTTATCTTAACCTTTGATGTCCGTAGTCTGTTGTCCTTACAAATTTCCCATCAGACAATTAGGTGTTATCTATAAAGAACCTAAGACTCTTCACATGAAGTTTCAAAAGAGTAGCAATTCAGACTACAGTGTGGGAAACTTTGGTCTTTCCCTCCCTGCTTGTGCTGTTTAAGTATTTTATTCTGTCAGGGAGTCAGTTTGGAGTAAGTGCTAACGTACATGACCATGAAATCCAGTGCTGTAATTCCAGTCCGGCAGCAGAAGCCAATGGTATCCATGCAAAAAAACATTCTTGTTTTCCAAAAAAAAGTCACCTGGGTCAAAACTAACACCTCCTTTACCCTGATAAAATTTAGTGATGACCTGGATTCATGCACTGGTTGGAGCAGCAGTCTCTTATCATACAAAAGAGATGTAATATGAAAAACTCTGTGAACCTATTTATAGATACAATACTGGAATACATCTCTGTCAGGTTCACACATTTTGTTTATTTGTTTGCTTCTCAGACAAGGCTACTTGCATGCTTCAGCTGTTTGCATGCAAATAATTTGCTGGATGGATGGATGCCTCCTCAGGGAGTAAAAGGCCTTTTATATCACTTTCGTGTCTGGCTGCACAGCACAGCTAGGAAATCCATATTCTGTGAACCACCAAACAGAAAGAATCTATTATTACTAATAATAATTATTCTGATAAGCATTATTATTTCCACACTGAATACTATAAAAATATCCATAAAAACAATTATTCTGAAATGGTTATCTGAAAATAATAAAAAAAACCCCATATTATAATTAAAAAGCCCTCCACAAGACAAATGCTGAGGAATAAAATAAATTTATTACTCAGATTGTTAGTTTGTCCTGCTAATGTTGAAAATCCATGACTATTGATTTGATATGAAAATGAATTTGAAATTCAAGGTTGCATCTACAAACTCAGATGCACATATGCAAAAAAAAAAAGAGACAAGATTAAATCCTGACACCATGGAATTCAATGGAAGTTCAGAAGTCAGTGACAAAATTGTCCTAAATTTAATGAAGTCAATATTTTACATGCAGGAAAGCCAGGAGGCCATGAATTCCCATTTATATGCAGGGCTCATGTGTCTCCACGGTGCACTGGGAAGAAGTGGTAACATAAAGTGTCCCATTTTCTACCGATCTGGAGATTAGGAGAGCCGGTAGACCACAAAATACTATCACGACAGGATGGTGTAAAATTTGAATGGATATTATTTTAAATTCAATGTGCTAGAAAAAATGCTAAGAAACTAAATTTGCATCATGGGCTAAGCACATGAAATATAGAAATCACGATATATATATTTGAACTAGACAATAATGTGCCCTCTTATGTGCAGTCAGATCATTGAAATAGCACACAAGTCCAAGTCCTAGATATTACTCTAGCTAGAGTTAGCACAAACCATGTTGAAAACAAACATGTAACCACAAAGACCTCATGTGGATTAGAAAGTCTATATCCAATACTTCTTGTCAATATTATTCTCTGCAGGAAAAAATAAGGACTGTGAAAAATGAAAAATAGTTTATAAATTAAAATATGGGTGGGGGGTTATAGTAAATTATAGTTTGTTTTGTTATAACTACTTCTTCATGAATATACATAAGCCTAAATATCCCATTATGGTTTAATTCTCCAGCCATTAGAAGAAGAAAATTGCTAATGAAAGCTGCTATGAAAAATGTATATCATTTACAAAACCACACATAATACACCACAGATATTTTCAAATATCATAGCAAAAAGATGACTCTCTGAGGATTTCGGTATTGCATTTAATAGCTTTTACACATTATCAAACCTTTAATTATGTAGAATTATGAGGGAGCTGGAAATGGAAACTCATTTGTGTGCCATTTTAAATTATACATTGGGCTTTTTATAGGATATGAGGTGGGCTCATTCCTTCACCTGAGCTGTTACTTTACCATCTGGACTTTTTAGTCATAAACTTCAAAAAATTTTCATTAAGGCATGACATTAACCTTCAACACAAGGTTTTCAAACTCTAGTCTTCTAACATCACAATATTGTCAAGCTACATTATTGTCTTTAGTTTTTTCCTGTAGGTAACATTTCATGTAATGACTATTTGTCACCTGCAATAGATCAACTTGATCTTTTTTACATGAACTTAATAAAGCTAAAGTCTTCTCTCCCTCAGAAAAGCCAACTGTTCTGTTTTTCATACTTGTTAAAATAAAGAACTTGGGGTTCCAGTCACAAAGTTTGGATAGATGTGGGATTCAAATTAAAACTTTCTGTTTGCCAGAAAGGAATCACACAAATACCTACTAGTAAGAGAAACATCTCCAGCTGTGTTTCTAAGACACAGTGACAACTTCCACTGCATGTGAAATTGAACTGAGGAGTGTTTCATAAGTGTGTTCATAATGTCTAACAGTCCCTCCAGAGGTGGAAATTGGGTTTTGATTGTGATTAGGATGGGTATGATCAGATAAAATCGACATTTTCTGTAGCTTTCTAAGGAGGCTTTAAGCAACTCATTTGGTTTAAAGGTGGAAACTCATTGTCTGTGGGACCAGAAAATATCTGAAAAGAAGAATCACAGTTCACAGTCCTCCCAGGTCCTGGGAGGATTCTTCTGATTAGCTGTGGATCTCTATGGCTGATCTGGTTACACTAAACTCCCTTTATTGTCAGAGGATGCAAATAGATACGTGGTCCTTTGTGTGAGCTAACTGAATAAGTAATCTTTCTCTACATGAATATACTCAACACAGGAGGACTCTGGTCAGAATTATAGCTCTGTGTTGTGATCAAAACTATGTAATAGTTGATTTGGAGAACTTTTGTTATCAGAACTTAGAAGCTCACAACAAAAACAGAGGGCTATTTGCAGTAACTTAAAGGGGGAACTTCTATTTCACAAAACATGAAAGCAAAGGAAGAGATATGTGAGATAAATAAATAAAAAAAAAAGATGTTTGTTATTGGTGCACTAGTGCAGTAGGTCTGAAATATTTTCAGTGGGTACTGACTGCTGTTAAGTACCATTCTGTAATCTTACTTCATTGGTCATGCCCCTTCTGCTGTATCTCACCATGAGTATTTGCATGTTCAAACCACAACAGCTCATGAATATGTGACTTAACAATATAAGAAAACACATTTTATATCTGCACAAAAAGTTTTAGCGAACACATTTCTTCCTTTGTAACAGCAGGCATTAGAAGGTACATAAACCAGGGCAATTTTTTTCACAAATTAGAAAATCCTGTTTGTCTCCAGGTTTCTCTATTCTTCAGGTATATTTAGGGCTACTGTATTTCACAGATGTCCACTAGCAAAAGACAGTATCGTTTTCTCTTCATAGAAAACTTGACACATAACAGCCTTTGTATTTAAAACAAAACAAAACCAGGAGTTAAAAAATTATAATTTTCTCATGAAAGTACTTAGCAGATCCACATTGAAAAAATGTTTCTCTTGTCTCATAATGTCTGTTGCTAACAAATGAAAGTGCATGTTTAAATTCTGTGTTATGTCAAAAACAGCAAAAGAAGAAAAATTATAATACTCTGACATAAACTTTGAGGTGGATGGGCAGGAAAAGAAAATTGGGTGAGAACTACAACTAATTCTTCTATGCTGTTCTGTGAGTCTGAGGAAGAAAATGCCATTTAAAAATGTTCAGCACAAAGCTGAAGTTGAATAGACTTAAAGGAAAATATACTGATTTTAATTATGCTATGACATAAAAAAATTAAAACAGTACACAAAGTTGAGGAGAAGTGAAGATGACACAGTGTTATGTCTGATATCTATTTTGAGCACAGCTGGTGCATGAATTCACTTGCTTCCTGCATATTTTTGCCGATGAGCCAGTTGAAAATATATTGCAATTATAATTTCTTATGGTCAGCTACAGTGAACAATAACCAGTCTCCTGACAGGGAAGAGTGAAATGGGGACCAAGAACTGAGCTGCCTATAAACAATGAATTACCCTCTTCCCTTTAAAGTATTTTGAATAATCATTACCCTAAAATGTAAGCAACCATTCTGAAGTGGCCTGAACAACGGATTCCAGAGATCAAAATTGACATGCTAATGTTTGAAATCAGTCTTTTCCTCTTGTTTGGCCTTATTAGTGTCTCAGGAAGACATCGGAAGTATCAAATAAATTGTATTCTTTGTACAAGAATGACACATTTGTTTCCATCACCTCAATGAAATGTGTGCTTACCTTTAAATTATTTTACAATAAGTTACATTAAATGGGCCATTTATTCCAATTTACCTAATAAATCACTGACTTAAATTTTAACATAAA
>JAAGNO010004284.1:7774-31377 GCA_033439905.1 Ceryle rudis | reverse complement strand
GTGGGCCCGCCGGGGCAGGGGTGGTTCCGTCTGTCAAAAAACAAACGCACTCGGCATAGGAAGTTTCTAAAAAACATAAAAATCTATTATTGTGGTGCTGAAGTCTAGCTATTTAAATAGCACTCTCCTTGTATGGGCAGCAGGTGTTCACTTCTTTTCTTCCTTCTGTCAGGAAAACAACAGTGTCCTCTTGACTGTGGGGTGGCTGCTGCTGCTCCCGCCGTCTCTGCTGAAGTGTCCTCACACTCGGAGTGTACCGTTCGATTTTCAAATCTTGAAAGTAACCAAACGCAGTGTATTCATAACACATATGAGAGCTTGACTTACTTTTTTTCTGTTGTGATAGGCAGTAGGATTACAAAGTACCTCTAGAAAGCTTGTTTATGTGGTTAAAGTTTCATTGAGCCAAGACACTTCAATGCTGTCAGCATTTCTAAAGAAGTAAATGTACAAATCGTGCTGGGGAATAGCTATATTAGCATTGAAATCCTGCCTGAGTCTATGTATGACCCTCGTAGTTTAGCTGAGCATGACGTCCTGTGATATGCAATATCCCCTTGGTAGTTTGGGTCAGCACCCTCCCAGCTTCTTCTGCACCTGGTTGCTGGCAGACAGTATGGAAAACTGAAAAATCCTTAATTTAGGATAAGCACTACGCAACAACAACTAAAACATCAGGATGCTATCAACATTATTCTACACTAAATCCAAAACACTGCACTGTGCCAGCTACTAGGAAAAGAGTTAACTCTATCCCGGACAAAACCAGGACAGACCTGTGTAAGCAATGTTTGTAAACTATGTTCAGGTATATATAACCTAGGTCTTGCATCTTTTGGACAGAGAATATTTTGTTTACAATATTTCAAAAGAAATTAAGAACTGTGAAAGATTCTTGCTTCTGAAAAAGTATGTGGGTCTCAGAAGGATCTGAAGAGTTTTAGAAAAATTACTGCTCACAAAGTTTGTGACTTTATTTTTTTTTTTTTTTTTTTTGCATGCCTTACAAACTTCAGCATATCTTTTACACACATACTTTACACTGTGTAGTTGTTTTCTCATGGTAAGAATAGACTGGCCATACCTTTTGGTCTATTCCGTAGTTCAGGTCTGGGTTTGTTTTTTCTTTAAAGCCACAGTTCTGAGAAGATATCAGAGGTTTTATGGTTTAACACACACTTCTTAAAGCCTTCGTGTGTTACCTGTGATGCTCCAAAGTGTCTATACCAAGGGATTGCAGAACTAAAGATCTCTCTAGATAAAGAACCCTTGTGTGATGTTTGAATGCAGCGGTACATGATAGCATTTCTGTTAGGTTTTTGATTTGTCAGTCTAGTATTTTTCAGTGTAAAATTAGCTTGCTTCTAAAAGAAATTATGTGTATTTTCTGCTATATGGAAGTCCAATGCTGCATAACCATTTATACAGTTGTATTTAGAGGTTTGTGAAAAACATTTCCGGTGTCCTGTGGGAACAACTGGAAGAGAATACGGTAATGATTTCTTTCTCTCTTTTGGTTCAAAAACAGGGGTGTTGTGGAAACAGAAGAGCATTATAAGAGCAGGTGGCGATCCATCTGGATTATGTATCTTACTATGTTTCTCAGTAGTGTAGGTGAGTAAAACACAGGTGGATATCAATGTTATTTCCTTAATGAATATATTTTGGTTTGAAAATGGCAGTTTTCTAGAGTTCAGCTACACAGCTCCTTTAGTGCTACTGTTCTTTTATAACCTTAAAAAGGTGCATTTTCTGATTCTTCAAAAGGGAAGATATGACTAGCAAATCAAACATTTACATTTAATAAGATAAATAATCTAATCGACTAATTGACTACTGACACTTAAATCTTTGGTTTACGGCTCTATAATAGTTCAGGGTAAAATGGAGTGGCAGAGTAAGATTATTGCTTAGAACCAAACCAAGGTCACACATTTATCATCCAAAATGAAACTTCTAGGGAATGGAAATAGAAATAAAGCTGTGGCAAATAAAGTAACTTCAGCTATGTTTTTACTGCATTGCAGGTTTCTCAATTGTAATTATGTCTGTGTGGCCATATCTCCAAAAGGTTTGTAAATAAGTTTTTTGGGAGGGGGGTTAATTAATGAGAACAGAAGACTTCTTCTCAGAAAGTATGTAATAGAAACCTTGGCATTTTATTTAGGAAAAGAAACAGTAAAAGGAAGCGTGTGGTTTTAAGAGAGTTTTATTTTGCCATCTGCTTAGGCAGCTTTCATTATTTCATGTAAAATGTGTCAGTTGATTTCCTGGATTGAGAAAGGTAGATCATAATCCAGAAATGTTTGGTTTGCCAGAAGAATTTCACTGTTTTCCCGCACAGTGAATCAAAAGAAATTTCCTTATCTGAAGGCCTTTGTAGTCTTAAAATGTAATACACACGGCTTGTGTGCATTTTGGAGAGAAAGAAGAAAAAAAAAAAAAAAAAAAAAGAGGAAGCTGAAGGTAGAAGTTGCTCTGTAAATGTTGGATTGTTGCACATAGACCTTCTTGGTATTCTTAGCAGGGAATTGCCTCTGCCCCTGGATAGTGTTTTTAGTTTGGCTGGGTATTTTTACCTCTTTGTTGTGTTCATGTTAAAAGTGGCATAAGAAGTCTTGAAAACTTTAATTTAGTCTGTGGTAGGATTTGACTGCTCCTGGAATTTTAGAAGGCAAATGCAAATTTGGGAGAACACATCCTGGGCAGGGATCTTGTTAAAATTGAGGCTGTTGCTAAATTCTCGGAGAAGAAAAGAAAATGCATCGTCAGCCTTGTAAATCGGGATCGATTCAGGCATGTGCAGAGAGGGCTTCAGTGATTCCTTACCCCTGGCATGTAAATTGTCTAACGTATTGCTTATGTCTATAGCGACAGCTAGCCAAGGTTTATTGCCCCAGACTAAACAACCACTTCTGAGACCCAGAGTGGTGTATTTATATTAAACACCCCACAGTGCCAGGCAGGGACACTGACTTTGTTGATATTGTAAAATAGTATAATACTTTACCAGTAGAACTGATTCATTTGTTTCTGCAGATTGATCCGACAGCAGATGCGAGTTTCTTGGGCTGGATTATAGCTTCATATAGCATTGGCCAAATGGTTGCCTCTCCCCTGTTTGGCTTGTGGTCCAATTACCGGCCAAGGAGAGAACCTCTCGTTATTTCAACTGCTGTTTCAGTAGCTGCTAATTGTCTTTATGCCTACGTCCATGTACCTCATTCACACAACAAATACTACATGCTGATTGCACGTGCTCTTGTGGGATTTGGAGCAGGTAACCAGAGCAGAATTCACATTTCTGAAAATTATTAAATTCTATGTCTTGTGTAAGAAAGTTAACATGGTATTTTAGTAGCAGATTTACCATTATGTGAATGATAACTTGTTACTTAGCAGAGCAAAGAGTCAGCCACTGCTAGTTTACAATAAAATCGTTTAGTTGTGCAGTTGTATGTAAATACTAGTGGGACTGCTGGGTTTTATTGTCTTGCAAAATAAGAACCCCTCCCCAAAATACATGTAACTGGAAAATTTAAGAATATAACTTAGTATTTACACAAACACTTTCTTGGGTTTGTTTTTTTTAAGGAAATGTGGCGGTAGTTCGATCGTATATTGCAGGGGCCACTTCTCTCACGGAGAGAACAAGTGCCATGGCCAATACTAGTGCCTGCCAAGCAGTTGGCTTCATATTAGGACCAGGTAAAGTGTCTCTTCTTTCCTCACTTCTCCAATACTTTTTAGGATGAAATTGAGCACTGGAAGTACAAATCCTCAGTTGTATGGTGAGGATTATTCTAAGGCATAGTTTGTCAGTGGTATCAAAAGTGAGTAAGTGGGATCCATTCATATATACTTGTGTATGCCAGTATGAATGAAATATTTCTAGTCCAAAGAAATTTTAATTGTAGTTAAAAACTGTCTGTTATGGATTGCTGGTTGCAGGAAAAAGAAGTTCCAAAATGCTCTCTTGTACTAGCACCCACTAAATGGTCCATGACCAATTGCACTTTATTAATGGAGAAGGGAATTGAACATCACTGTACTTGGGCCACTGAACATTCCCAACTTTCAGAAATGACTGAAAATTTTGCCTTGCCTCACATTGTGGAAAATAGCATCTTGTAGCAACGATCACAAAAATCTTCATACTGGCAAAAAAATTAAGACATAGCACAGGTATTACAGAGCTCTAAGGGAACAAAGAGTTGAAGGGGTGTTTGTTAGCAGCTGTGGCTCCTGAGGTACTATGTCTGCTTCATGGGAGAACTGTTAGACTTGCCTTTTGCTGTAAAAGAGAGGCCAGCTATTTTGTCCTAAACAGGCTCTACTGATTACTTGTCTTCTGTAGCTGGAGATTACCAACTTAGCAGAACTGAAGAGCTCTTTGTGATATAATGAGGTGAATACTTAGGGCAGAAAGGTTTTCCTCCTCTTGATTTTAGTACTGTTGATAGCACATTAAAGGATCTAGAGCAACAAAAAAATCTGCATTCTTTGTGATTTTTATAGAGTATAAATTCAGGTAATTCCCTTTCCTAGTTTGATAGGGACTCCCAGTCTGTATCCTAACAGTAGTAAGCAAACGACCTTACAGTCTTACAATCTTTTGCTCTGCACCAATTTAAATTTTAATTAAAATGTATTTCATTTTTAAATTTTAATTAAAAAAAAAGCCTCCACAACTTCTTTTCTCTCTAGCTTGGCCTTAGCAGGAGGGATAGTCCAATCCCAGGACCAAGGTTTTCCATGTAGGATGAAGAGGAAAAAGAGTAAATCAGCTGTCTGCACGTGGCCAAGAAAATTAACCATCAGTACACTCAGAATTCAGTTCCAGTTCTTTAAGTGTCATGCCATTATTTATACAGTGTACTTGTATGTAACCAAGCAGTTTTCTGGCTAGCTGAGACCCTGCTGATACCATAATTAGAGTCTGATTCTCAAAATGTTTGACAGGTATAAGATATAAATTTTACTTAGCAATTAGAACAGCTTTGCTTATCTAGTTTTATATGTTTAGTCTATATATGGTCTAATATTTTCTTAATGATTCTCAGGATTTTCTTAATACATTTATGTTTTTAAGTTTTTCAGACATGTTTTACACTTATTGGAGAAGAAGGAATTGCATGGAAATTGGTTGATCTTCAGCTGAACATGTACACGGCACCAGTTTTATTTGGAGCTCTCTTAGGAATTATTAATATTATTCTTATCTTTGTCATATTCAGGTAATCAAGTCAAAAAAGAGAAGTGGTCTACCTTGTTCTAGTGGGTGGCTTGTAAGATAAGGAGGAGTAATAAGCCTGAAGTCCAGAGGGCTAAAACTATAAGCTATGATTTATTTTTCAGAATTTCTACCCCCTTTAATACATATATCATTATGCTCATAAATTAATTATAGCAATGTTACAGCTAGAATGTAAACTGAGAAAAAAAAATAGAGCTGTTAAGACTATTAGCTTAGCCTTGATGTATTTTTAATGTTGATGGTTTGTGCCCATGTTTTTTCCCTAAAGAAAGATAGGGTTAGCTTGTCTGTAGGGTTCTCACTGTTGTGTCTTTCCTTTGAGAATCTCAAGGGGGGATTTTTATGCAGTATCCCCTTGGTGGCAGTGAGGAGGGGGAGAGATGCTCACAGATATGTGATATTCTCCTGCTAGAGTATTTCTGTTCTTGAACATGGTGATGTTCACTGCAGTTAAATGTAGACTACACTGGTGACGTTTAAAGGGGCTGGGAATAGTTAGAATGTAAGATGATGCCGTTTAGAAGTATTTTAATAGAAACTTCTCTCAGTAGTACATCAAATAAAGAAATATGTGTATTAATGAAAACAGTTCTCAATTTCTAGAGAGCATCGAGTGGACGACATGGGACGGCAGTGCAAAAGTATCAATTTTGAAGGAGAAGGTATCTATGCTTTCTTGAAAAACTCACTCTGTGATGAAAAGTACTTTGTTATTATATTCAAGAATTTAGATGTATTCCAAAGTCTGATGGATTTGGAACTCAAAGTGGAAAATAGACTACATCTCTAACTGATCCAGACATAGCTTCGTGTCTGTGTTGGGTCCGTATGTGTCCATAGTGCTGTCTGGTAGCAAAGAATAAAAAAAAAAAACCCAAACCAGAATTGTATGGATCCCTTCAGATTTTCACCCTGGACCTCTCTTCTGAGAGACAAGATTAAGTGAATGTGGCCATGAAAAAAAATCTCCCTTTAATTTCTACACTGCAGTCAGACTTCTCATTTATTGTGTATCATGCTGAGTAATATTGTTACTGCGTATCAGGCTTCACATACGGCATCTTATTAAAGTAAATTTGATTGGTGAGAGTAAAGAGCACCAATTGCCACATACAGTGCAACAGCTTATTTTCAATATATACCATCTTTGTACACAGTTCAAGTATTTTTAAATACTCTGAGTATCCTTTTCACTTGAAAAATGATGTGTATGAAAGATTATCTTAAACCTCTTCTAAAATCTGTGGAATTCTCTAGTTTCAGTATGGTATTAGTTTTCTGTTTAAGAAGGGAGCTGTCTGTGCACACCACGCACGGGTATTTTCTATATGAAGACACTATGCCTGGGTTAGAGGAACAAAGGCTCACGACAGTGCAGAGAATTCTGCTGTTGGGTACTTTAGACCTTGCCAGAGGAACAAGACGTGGTTTGGTTTCCATTGTTAAGATATTTAAAGAAGTCTACTTATTTTGCTGTCACTCAGGTCTCGTCAGTCCCAGCGTTACAGAGGGACAACAGATGGTATAACCAGTTTGGAAATAATTTTCCCCCCATTTTGACTTAAAAACATTATACTTGTATGTTCAAAATATAATTGCCTAGCACCCACCCACCTGCATGTTAAATACTTCACAGAGTAAGGAAATCATGTAGTTTGTAGTTTGCGGTCATGTAAAAAAAGCTCAGTTTGCAGTTTCTTCTTTTGTTGCAGAAAGTGGTGTTCTGGATGAGGAGGTGGAAGGAAATGTTGACCATGTTGCTGTGGTAGCAATCAATTTTCTTTTCTTTGTCATCTTGTTTGTGTTTGCTGTCTTTGAAACGTAAGTTTGCCTATTTTCTCTCAAAATACTTAGACTTGTAATGTAGTTAGACCGGGTGTGCACGTAAAAGCTTTTCTCTTGCACTCATTTTCTTAACTGTACTCTTCAGAAATAGAAGATGAAAACCATATGCAATCAAAGTAATCTAGAGTAATGAATTAAAGGCCAATAATAACTGAAAATATGTAGCATACAGTTTGTAGTATGGGAAACGTTAAGGTAAAAGCTTTTGAATGGATGCAAACCCATATCCTCATCTTTTTAAGTGTTACAGAAAAAGTAGCTTGACTTGGGCTATCTGAAATCTTCAGAGAAAATTGTGTCTGCTGCTGAGTACCTTGTTCTGTACTGTTTTAATTTTGTGTAATTAGTATGATTCTCATTAGCACCAAAAGCTGCAGCGATGCTCTTAGTAAGCACTATTTCAGTAATGAAGAAAACCATTGTTTGATGTAGTTAATGCAGTTGTATTCTTAAATAGACCATTTTACATTCCTTTTTTTTTTAACCTAAAGAGGTATGTTATCCACTCCCAAATATTCTATACGTAAGAAAACCAGTAAAACATAGCAACATTACCTCAGACTGACATGTACTTCCTTTTTTCAATTTGTACAGTTTTTGAGCTCTTAACATAGCTACAGATTATTTTAATGGTATGTCTCCAACTTGATTGGAGATATTCTTATATTTAGAAAACTGAGTTCCTAGAGACCGGTTGGCTGATAAAACTGAAGTGGTATTAAATGTTTATTATTTCTATACTAACGGGGCCTGATTATTATTTTTTTTTTCCTCTCTACTACTATTGCTTTGTTTTGCCTCCATTATCTTTTCATGAAATAGATTGATGATGCTTCAGAGTATGGCTGGTGTACTGCAGTTGGGAATTTTGTCTAGTGGATTCAGTGTTAATAAATTATGTAGGACAGAATTAGTTTATAACTAGCCTGTGTTTACTGCCATGTCCATCAGGAGGATCTTCTATAAAACTGTGTTTGATGTTTGGGACAATATAGGTATGGAAACAGATGTACAGAAGAAGCTTTATTGAAATGAATGTAATTTTGTTGTGTCAATTTAGTATAGCTACTCCACTGACGATGGATATGTACTCCTGGACCAGGAAAGAAGCCGTTTTTTATAATGGAATAATCCTCAGTGTGGTTGGCATTGAATCAGTTATTGTTTTCTTGGTGGTTAAAACACTATCTAAAAAGTAAGTTTTTGGAATTTTGTTACTTACATTAGCTGAGTGTGAGAAGCTTTAGGGCAAGGCCAAATCTGCATTACTTAACTCGATTTTACTTGTTAATGAATTTGGGTTTACTATGAGAACGAAGTACTTCCAGTTTTGAGACAGCCATGATGCTGTGGTTTTCGTTTTTCTGTTAACATAACCCCTTTGTCTTTCACCCTTGAATCACAAGAAAAACAGGTTTTAAGTTACTGTGATTTTTGCAATTTCTGTTGCAGATGTTTTGGTCAAACATCTTTTAAAAAAACTGACGGGCTACATCATTAGCACCCGCATAAATTTTCCTTTAATTAAATGACGTATTTAATTGTAATTTAATCATTTGACAGGACTGGCGACCGTGCCATACTCCATGGAGGCTTATTGATTGTCTTGGTCGGATTCTTTATCTTACTGCCTTGGGGGAAAAAACTACCAAATATCCAGTGGCAAGGTATGATTCAAGTCATAGTAAAGTATCATTGTTATGTTTTATTGAAAGCTTTTTACTGTATTTTGTTTGTTCGTTTGTTTTAACGGTGCGTTTAACATTTTCACAGAAATAAAGAACAATTCCATTCCCAGATCAGCTTCCACTGAAATGTTAATGCCTTTCTGGAGTTTACAAGCAATGCAGCTTCCAGCCAACCACACAGAACCTGTAGGCTGCCCCATCACCCAGTCCTGGTGCCTGAATACTCCTATGATCTACCTGGCCCAGTATATCACCTCTGACGTACTCATAGGATTGGGCTATCCAGTTTGTAATGTCATGTCCTATACTTTATACTCAAAAATTCTAGGACCAAAGCCTCAGGTAAGCATGATGCCTAAATACCTTATTTCATTTTCTTGCCAGGACTTGCACACTCTTTATGAGAATGAGTGATTGAGCTACAATTCCTTTGTCACTAGCCAAAGAATGGTACATTTCAACCGGGGCTGATGTTTTCAGAAACTCTAATCTAGATGATTTAGAAAGCAAGGCTTGTGCTACAATTCATGGCGCTACAATTCACGTACCACAATTCACAGCGGGAATATTTCAGAACAGCTAAGTCCAAAGCTTGTGACTTTCATGACAATTCTGGAGGAGTAATTTTTGTAACAGTCAATTTTATATTTGGAATATCAGTGTAGAAAAACGTTCCTCTTCTTAAGTATATTAAACAAAGACTACAAATGCTATGATAGCTCCAGTTATTGATGTTTTACAGTGGTGAAACACATAGCAAGCTGATACTACTGCTTAACAGAAAATATTCTTCCTTCCTCACCACTTACTCATTTTTTCATTGTTATATTTTGCTGTAAGAATGCTTTGAGCCAGAATGCCTTTCGAGTAGAGAGATAGAGTATGTAGCTCAGTGAAGCCTTTGAATTAACGCCTAGAGAAGCTGAGCAGCACTCTTGGAAACAAAGTACTTAGTATCTTAATAACTAAGAAAGATCAGCATTTGCTTAAGCACCTCTACATTTTTTAATTAGGATAATTGATGGAAATCACTAGCTAGCCAAATAATTCCTGTATTGCTAATAGAACCTTTTGATCTTCTGTAGGGTGTCTACATGGGATGGTTAACCGCCTCTGGAAGTGGAGCACGAATACTTGGGCCTGTTTTTGTGAGCCAAATATACACTCACCTGGGACCACGCTGGGCATTTAGCTTAATCTGTGGAGTGGTTGTAGTCTCTCTCTTACTCTTGGAGATAGTATACAAGAGACTAATTGCATTTTCTGTCAGATACGGAAGGATGCAAGAAGAGAATTGTTAAATATGAATTAAAAAAAAAAAACAAAACCAAAACCCAAAAGTAGAACCAACCAGGAATACTACTTAAATTAATTACTAGTTTTTCATGAGGAGTACCTAACCACTGACCTTATTGGCTGTATGCTAAGAACTGTAGACCTATACTTACACAGCGACAGAACACATGACTTGGTCATATCCTAACAAATGGTTACACTTGCTGCTACAGAGCTTTTGTATTCTGCTTTTCTAGCAGCAGAGGAAGGGATGTGAACAAGGTAGATCAATGCAATGGCACATTTGAAGCGTATACAGTTTAAATGATGCACTGAATGCAGCTGCGAAGGTCACAGGTTACATGCATCCTTTGCAGAAAGAAATAGAAGAAATATTTATCTTGATTCTGTGAATCAGGATTAGTAACTCTTTTGTAACTACAAGATTAGTTGAGCTGCTCGCACTTTGTATGGAAACGTGACAAGTGAACCTTCTGCTGTTCAGTTTGCTAGCTTGTAAGCTCTGGTTAATATGGAACGCCTCACTTTGGAAACTGCTGCGTAGCAGTGCATCTTCTCCAGGACTTCAGATGCACTGTGACAGAACTGTAGAGAAAGGTAGGTGCCTACTTCACAAGCAGTTTATGTGGGATTTAGGTACTTAAGGAGCTTACAAGCCATTGCAACACAGCCTCTGGGGCTGTTACTTGAACTGCAGTGAGCCCTATGTGCAATTTTTCTTGTACTGTTTTACCGAATGCCTTTTTGTAGCAAGAAAGGTAAGAGCACGGAGTTGAATTAGGCACAGCTTTTAACTTTCCTACAAGAAGGCAACGCTAGGCAGGACAGTTTACACTTCCATTGTCATTTGTGTGAATAAATGCACTGTGCTGATCAACCAGTCGTAATGTTACGTAGGTACGTAGGAGGAAACTGGCTCCTCAAGTGTTGACTACTATTTGTAGACTTACGTTTTCTGACATATCGGTCCAAGAAAGAGGAATTTACAATGTTTGAATCAGTGTTTCTTTTAAATACTGAAATAATTTTCCTTCATAATGTGGCCTGAGCTCACCTGTCTGGGCTTGTTTTATCTGTTTTAATACTACTGAGGAAAAAAACATAATCTGGTATAACTCCCCTATGAAAGTTGTAGCTGCTGTTTAATGTGTCACATCTGATGGTTACGGAAATTCATAAATGTAGTTACATATTCCTATGTAATCAATTGTTCAAACACTAAAACTACTACTGAAATAAAAGATTATTTTTTCAATACTGACTGAGGGAAATACAGAAGTTTTATTCTCTCTTAGGCTTTCCTTCTACAGAACCACACAATGTTATGAGAAAGGACCTTGCTTTTACAAGCATTTCTTCTATATGCCTATTTATAACTAATACCAGAAATACTGTGCTTTGATGATAAAAAGACTGCAAAATGAAGTGCTTAGCATTATTGCAACAAAAAGTTAACTTCAGTCATGGGAAATTAGTGTTAGACACTAGAAACACAAGAGTTTTCAAAATGGCTAACAGTATTGTGTGTTCCACAAGTCTGTTTGTGCTGGAAATGGAGAAGTTGTCATTTCTATTATGGTTGTTTTTCAGGCTAGAGAAAGTGTTTGGAATAATTTTAGCTGTAGATTTTTTTTAAAGGATTACTAGATTCAAGTCTCTTGTTCTGCAGGGAATACCTGAGGAGTACAGAATTTCCCTCCAAGAGGTAGCCCATGCAGATGAAGGTGTTCACAATGACAAAAGAACCACAGAATTACTGAGGCTGTAATAGACCTCCAAGATAATCAAATCCAGCCTACGACCCAACAACCTGACATCAAGCTCGACCATGTCACTTAGTGCTATAGCCAGTCTTTCCTTAAACACCTCCAGAGATGGCAACTCCACCACCTCCCAGCACACTCCATTCCCATGTCTAATCACCTTTCCCTGAGGAAGTGCTTCCTCATATCCAATCTTGACCTCCCCTGGAAGGCAAGGTTTGAAATTCTTTGGCTGTGAGAATTGTTTTTAGTGCCCAAGGTCAGCTGTTTTCAGCTAGGGCTGGGGTGTTTTGGATTATCCTCCTCTCCCTGTTACACAATGTGTTCTTGTTACGCCCACCTCAAGCTTCTTTTTATTCCACGTAGCAGTGTAACATAATTGCACTTAAGTCAGATTCTTTCTTACAAGCTAGCCAATTGTTCTTCCCACGTGTTTATGCCTTCCTGGCCTGTGATATCTACCTCCTAGGTTTTCTTCAATGGTGTGTACATGGAACTAGATTATATTTTGTCTTAAATATTTATGCTTAGAAAACATGTATTTATGTGCATGTTTGTATTTACAGGTATATTCAAAAAAACCTTGGGGTCTGCATAAGAGAGCTCTGTATGCCTCTTGATTTATCAAAGACTGATAAGAGTTAAATCATTTTACCCCACAGTCATTCCATCCACGTATAAAGGTCCAACCTGAGAAGGTACACTTACTTGTGAACTGAAAGAGCAGTCGAAATGATTCTGCAAAAGGAATTTTTTCTAAGTTGTATTTTTCTTACTGCTACTTGTACATCTTTCTTGATGTTCCTACCCTACTTACAGCTACGTGGTTGTTACACAGTAGAAATCAGAACTGAACAAGAGAAAAGTATCTAAAGTCAGTAATTCTGACAAAGTAACAAACTGAATCAGTTACTACAGGCCCTGTAGTTTGCTTTCTTATCAACCCTGCTTCTGGCGTTAGTCATGTGCAGGCCAGAGGTAAACCACAGACTACACCAGCCCCAGTGCAATTTTTCAGTTCGGCAAGTTAGAAGTAACTTTGTGCAACAGATTTATACTGTTTCTCCCTAAATTTCACCCAGACCTAAACTCCCAGCATATCATCCTATGCTCTAAATTATTAGATCAACTTCCACCATAACTTGAGCTTAACGCTTGAGAGGAAAGGGCTCATTAAACCATCACTTGAAACAAATAAATAGATCTCAACAATTACCACTGCATTTATTTTTTTCTTTATAAAATGCTTGTGCAGGGAAGTTAAAGCTGTTGCTACAAAAAATAAAAACAGTTATAAAACATATACATATTTACATATATTACTTGTAACATGTAAAAATATAAGTTATTTACAAATACAAACACTTCAACAGCACAGCATTTTCCTTGATTGTTGGCACTGAGTAAGCACTGGAGGAAGAAGAAATACAACGGATTCAGATTATTTCCAAAAAGTTGGTGCTTTCTAGAACTAAGTTGCTCAAAGTTTTGTCTGAGCAAGTTTATCCATTATTCTGAGGAAAAAGATGTTTTGTATGATACTTGGCCAACAATTTGCTACACAAACAGAGCAACCTTTCCCTTCCTATTTTTTTTACCAGCTTTCAGAAGAATTTTTACATAAGCCAAGTAAGATCAGTTACTTTACTTGAAAGTCAGCGAGTTTATTAAGCTCTTATGTCCTGACACCTACTTTGTTTTAATCAGTGGGGACCAGCTGGACTGGTAAACATCACAAGAATAGAAGACAGACAGTGTAGCTTCTCTTTGATGTATTCTGGTAATTTATCGTTTTCTCCATACCTGGAGAGGGAAACAAGCATAGAAAAAGTTAGATGCTTGAAATAATTTATTTCAGGACAGTATAATTATGTCAAAACTTGACTGTAAACAGGCAAAGCACTAAAGGTAGATTTTAAGTGTGTCTAGACACATTAATTGGAGCTTCATGGTCTGACATGGTATCTCTAATCTGTCAGTATCATAGGAAAACAAGTATTAATACCTTACTCCCCCTCCCCTTTTAAATACTATACATGAACAGTGGCTATACTCTGAAGACTGAACAGATGGGTTCCTAGCTTTTTTTTTTTTAATTCAGAGTTGAGTCAAAGCTGTAGCTGTTACTTTTTTATGAAGTTTATAAGCTAATAAACTGACAAGCTACTGAAATGCTAAGTTTTAATGTAATAAAATGAATAGCAGCTATGAAGTTCATCTTATATCCAACAGCCCTGCACTGACAATAAGCTGAACTGTTTTTATAGCGGAGATAGACTCACCTGGTTGTCTGGCCATCTGGAGATGTGTAAGTGATAGAAGAAACACCAGCTTGGGCTACCAGCTGGGATCCATCATTAAACTGAACCCAGACTGCTCCACTGGTCAGCTAACAAAAGAAGTTATATTACAGTTTGAGGACAAAGAAGATAATATACCTAGATTTTTTTTTCCAATGACTGAAGCTGAAAGTCTTTCAGAATTGCTGAGGTGACTTAGGTAGTCTTGGTCAGTCTTTTTTTAAAGAGTGCACATAGGCTACTTCAGAGCAAGTAGTCCCGTGCAGTCTCAAGAATCAGACAGCCTAACATTTCAGATTGTCAGCTTTAGTCATCCCTTTCAGTGCAAGTTAAATAAAGAAGTACCTTTAGCTTAACCGCTCCTGAAAAACAACTTTAAATAGCACCCAAACAGAAACTAGAAGGTCCATTTGTGAGAATTCACAGCTATGTACATTTTAAAATACATATAAAGCAAACTGTTCTGTTAGGACAAGAAGCTTACTTTACATTAAAAAAAAATTGTTTCTCTGCAGTCCAGATAGAGCTGTTCCCACAGAAAAGCAGAGGAAAGATTTTTCTCTTAGGAAGCAGCTTTTCCTGTTTTACGAGTAGATTTAACGTTCTCCTACAGATCTGGTACATACCTGTCAGAAACACGTCATGACATCTTTACGTTAGTGGACAAATTTAATAGCTTCAATGTTTTACTAAAGAGTCAAATCTAAATGTCAGAAGACACCAAAATAGGCAATAAGAGCCACAGGAAAATTATGATAACTGCAATATTAAACTATGGTCTTGAGTCTTTCTACTTACGTAGTTCATAGCTAAGAGCTTTATTTGAAATGATCTTTCCACATACAGTTTTCAGATTTAAACTGCAGCAGAGCACAACTGAAAGTATTCCTCACAAATCAAGTTTAAAATGACTTAAGAATATGTATCTCAAGGTCAACAGGAGAAAAAAGAACAGACTTCCCTCCTTTATTAGTATTCATTTCTCACCTGAGAAGCCCAACCAACATTTTTGACAAAGACAGATTTTAAAAGTTGGGCTGAATTTGGACTGCATTCCGTTTGATGAGCAGAAGAGCAAGTAGGTTCAGCAGTATTGGTCATAAATGTAGACTTTTCATACGACACCACCTAAAACCCAGAAATACAAAGTATTAGGAGCCTTAGTATTAATCTATAACTTACGTACCAACGATAGTGATCAGTTAGCACCTGTTTTACTATTTACATATATAGACAGTTTTAGCCTATGTGCTTCATTTAACAGTATTACATTATAAAACCCCCACAGGATTTCATATGACTTTCTCAGTATTATGACAGTTTCTCTACTACTTCGCCGTACTCACAAAGGAATCACTTTCCCTAAGCAGGCTTTCTACTTATACCCCATTTTTTCCTTATTCGCCTGTCAGAAAACCCTGTTCACCTGAAAAAAATATTCAGCACCTGTTAGATTATAAAATAGCCCTTATCAGATGACCACTTGAATGATATTTTACAAAATATGGACATTGCTATTAATTGGAAACTAGAATATTAAACACGAAGAAAAAAATTTTACAATGCATACAGAGCCTGTTATAGGTTGAGAAACACAAGTGATGAATTAAGAATAACAGAGGATCAGACACTGGAGGCCTTTACACCACCACCACCACTACTGTCTAGGAGGAACAGATCTGTTTCTGTAGAAGTTCAACTACTCAGATACCTCCTCCTACAGGCACAGAGATGACAGAGATGAAGTGCAGTGCTTAGCAGTATTTAAGATTCAGGGTTCAATGAAAAGATGCAAGTCAGGAGAGGCCTCTGAAATAGGAGAGCTTGGTCAAGAAAGATCAGGATCCAGATAACTACAGGAACCTGAAAGAAATAACAAGCTCTACCTCAGGATACACAGATCTAGTTCAAGTATAATGAAAAAAAAGTCAAGAGTAACATGAAAAGGCAACTGGCTATCATGTAACTTTGCTAAGAAATACAGACTTCAGAAGAAAAAGCAAACAGTGAAAGTCTTAGAAAGACCCAAAGTGTTTGCTCTTTAGCCAACAAAGAACGAGTCTGAATGCCAAACCTTCAAGTTTAAACTCTGCTCTTTACATACACTTACCCAACAGATGTGCTACACAGAGATGCAGAGCCATATAAATTCAACAAAGTTGATACAGACTCAGTGTGCCAAGGCCCCAGTATAATTCAGCCAGCTGGGGGAGCTGTATCAGGACTGCGACTCAGCGACTGAAGCTCAGTAGGTCCTTAAACCAGCTGGTTGAAATTGCACACAAAGCCTTGTTGGCTATACATATATTTACACTTTGGGATTTCTATTTTAAATACACACTGACACTTGATTATTTCATAACAGCCGCCTCAAGGACTAATATCCTTTTGAATACCTTTTGATATACAGGCCTGAGGGCACATCAGAGCTCTCCAAAACAAACTGAAGACTATGCCGTATTACCCAAGTAAGCAATTTTCCAACTATGCTCCCAGGAGGCCTTTGTGGTAAAGCTTTAGAGGATTTTGATTTTTCAGATTTAGCTTAAAACCAGGTATCAGAAGTTAGTTGAAACCCAAGTTAACATTTCTAGTCAATATGTTCACAAACAGCTAGTGAAAGCCTACAGCCGTCCACACAAATGTAATTCCATTAGTTCAAAAAAAAAAATTTCTACTGGAGAAGAGTCTCCACTGTGTGTTCTTGTATACTTACAGAAGGAGTACAGTTTGGAGTCTGAACTGGAGAGGAACTGGCAGCTGTATTTCTATCTAATACCATAACTTCTTTTGAACAGTTCATGTTTTCCAAAAGTGGAGGTGCTACAGCCTGTGGCGATTCAGTATTGCCAGGTTTTCTGGAAAAATCATGAGAACCTGTGAAAAGGCTTGTCCCAAAGGGACTAAAACAAGTGAGAAGATGTAACATGCCCTTCAGTTTACTGTGGACTGGACAAAGGACTTGATGGCACTCATCTTCTGCAAATTCTTGGGGTTTTTGGTGGGGGGTTTTGGTTCCCCCCCCCCGTTTTTGTTTTTTTGGGGGGGTGTTGGTGGTGAGGTTTTTTGTTGTTTTATTTGTTGCTGTTGTTTTTTGGGTTTTGGTTTGTTTTTTTGTTTTTTTTTTTTTTTAGAAATTCTAATTAGCCTAGTTTAGTCTACAAGTGTATGTTGTTCTTTGTTTAAAAAAGGCTTTTTGAGTTCATACTAAGGTGTTCAGACATGTTATCAAGTTAAATATTATCTTGATAATAGCTATGAGCCTCTGTTAAGGAATCACAGCTTCTGCAAACATTAGCTGCATAACACTAATTAGCAGGCATACTCAAATGCCTATTTTCCAGTGAAAGATACTACCTTCCAACAATTATTGGAAAAAATGGGACACTTCCACTCCTTTTTTCTTCTTCCAGAACAGCAGATTCCAGTGCAAGGCATATGCGATGTCCCTGGAATTAGAAAGAGCTTGTTAAACTTTAACTGAGAACAGTATAACAATTTCATACGTGTTTATTAGAGCAGGTGAGGCTGCACAAGGAAATGCCTTTTTCAGTGGTACTGAATATCACTAAGAGCTGTGCTCATTGTACCGGGGGGGGTTTTCGAAAAGCTACACCACCGCAAGACTCCCTTTTCATTTCAGCGCATCTGAAATTATGCTGTTAATAATCACATCTCCTCCCCTTTCAGCAGGGCTAGATGGGGGACTAGAAGACCCCAAACACTACTGCAGAAAATAATAGAGCATAAGGGAGACTGAATGGGAAATCCGTACTCTATTTTTACTGTTCCTGAAGTTCACAAACAAATAGCTCTTGTGACTGCTAATCGAGCGCCATGAAACAGGAGATGGAAAGCACAATAGGCACACCAGTTAAACACCTGGCAGGTTTTTGTGGTTGTTTTGTTTTCTTAACTTGTCCAAAGCAGCTTCATCTGTTCTGTTTACTCCTTTCACCTAGCAGGCAAACCCACTTCACACATTAGTTACTGTTACCTCTACACTCATATTTCCTCTTCAAAAACCACTTGATCAAGTGTGCAATAGAAAATACAAAAAGCAACACTGGAAACATTTGTGAAAGAGAAACTAAATTTTCACTGGAAAAGGTCTATATAGAACAGTTTACCTCATTTGCATGATCCATGTAAGCTTGTATTTCCTTCTTCAAATCTGCTTCGCTTTCTCCTTTCAGAGTGAAGGATTTCCCTGATTTTTCAATCACACGAGTTATACCAGCTGTTTTGTGTATCTTTGCTCCTGTAAAAAACAAGTAAAAATTTCTAGTGTGGATTGTATAAAATGCCAACATCTACAAAATAGATATTTCTGCCATTACATTCTATGGAAGTGTATTTCACTGACTTAATTACCACAAAAATAAAACCGCTCCTGCATGAGCTCTGTATCTAGCTGAAATAAAAAGCCACTTAAATTGGGACTGCAACATTAACAGAATTCCCTCTGTGGCCAAAGTCCGCTACTTAAATGGGCTGAATGATGCACATATTTTGTATTTTAAGATCTACCTTCCTAAACATTAACCCAAGACAAAATGAACATCTCCAACAATATTGCCAAAATTGGTAGGCTCTACTAGTATTTGAACATGTTTTTTAAAAAGATGTCCATTCTTTCAACAGCAGTTCCACACTGAATCACAAAGCTGGTAAGTCTTTTTTTTTTCCCTGTCATAAATTGTACTGGAGTGTCTATGCACATTGCAAATCAAACTAGCTGACAGTAGTCTACAGTGAGAAAACAATCAATGCTGCAGTCTAGTTTTTGAAGGGTAGAATTGGAAAAGTCAGCCAATCGTTTTCTCCAGTGAGTGATTCTTGGTTATATTATCCCCTCAATTAACAACGGAAAGCTTGGAGTAGGGACACACCTTTCACTAACTGGGTTGACTATCAAATGAGGGTGTGTAGAAGAGCTCATGAACAAAAAAAAAAAAAAAGTGTAATTTAAGTAACACTTTTGCAACATGTCCTCCCTGAAGGTATCAGTAAGGAACTAATAAATAATAAACTCATCTGTGCATCTGTGAGTGATAGAATAAAGGCAGAGTAGCAAAAAAAAAAAAAATCTAGTATTTGCTTCAACCTAAAATGTTTAGGTTCTGGCAATATTTTAGTGCTGCTTTAATAACAAGTATTTGCATAACTGCAAAATGAATACATACCATCATAAAAACAAATTTCAACATCTGCAGTGGGTGAATTTTCCATCAACATGCACTTGGCGTATCTTGTGTAGAATGTAACTTTGGGAGTTTTTGTTCTTACCAACTGCACAAACTTGGCTGCATACTGGTATTTTTTCCAGTACCTCTCTAAAAAAGGAAATATTAAAAGCTTTTGGTAAAAGGAATCAGATTAAACACTGTGCACCAGCTTGGAGAAAAGTAATTTAAAATATGTATGTGAGAAATACTACTCATAACCTTCACCCAAGTACTTTACAGAAGTATATTCAAACAAACTGAGTTATTTTCACCAGTTTTTAGAAAAGTATGCATCTTCAATAATTTCACTTGAATAAGTTCAATTGACATCGTTCAGAACTGCAACAGCACAGTAAAGTGCTGCATGTACCGTTTAACTAGATATCATGGTCCAGCTGGCTTCTTGGCTTTGGGTAACAGTCTGTCTTTCATCGAAAATTAGTAGAGAAGTCTGTTTGTCTTGAGAGCTCAGCTTACATTTGTTCTTCAGCTGTCTACATTAAATACTGTCAATGCTTTCAAACATACATATTTTTCCCCCTCCTCCCCAAGTTATGAGTATTAGGAGGTACAAACTAAAGTGTTTTAAAAATGACTTGATAATACTTCTTCCACTCATATTTAAGCAGCTTCTAATACGAATGAGAAGACCACAAAAGCTTTAATTTTATTACACTACATTGTAAAGGGGTGATATAACTTCCATAAAAAAGGAGTTAAAATCTGTGGGTTTACCCTTTCTTATGAAGTTTCAGAATACAGTTTCCAGTTAAACTGTAGTTTGTCTTATTCTGAAATGGGTTTTATCTTTGCAATTATCTGAAAAGCAGTGGCTAAAAGCTAACAAGTTTCAAACAGGATTCACTTAAAATTTACCTTAATTACCATAAATTAAAAAAATTTCAGGTTACCTGGCAAGTTGTCAAAATTATACATACAGATGTCTTCAGGAGGAGCAGGGGGTCTGTCATCAAGAAGGAAACCTCTTCCTTCGTTTGGATGATAAACTGCAATCTAAAAAAGGCAAGAAAAAAAAATGTTTACAGTTGCAACCTACTGCAGTACTCCCTACTTTTAACATGTATGGAAACAACTCAGTTTATTGCCATAATTTACCATCAACATACTATTTCTTTAAGTAATTCAGCAGCAGCTTTTCAACAGCCCTTCACCCATTCCAAAAGTCAATTCCCGTTTTGCTCTGAAATAACTTGCTACATATATTTGTATGGCTGTACTAGGAGGGTACTACTAGCTCTGCGTATATAAACATTTTATTTCCAACCAAATAATCACTGAAATGAAAAGACAACAACTAAAAGAACAAAATACTCTTAAGCCTTTAATGCAACAGTGAAGAAATTGAAAACATACCACATTTCCATCACAAGATATTTTGAGAACTTCTTTCACAAGTTCTTGTGAATGGTGTTCTTTTAGAAACTCCATACACACGTCCCCCGTATCTAGAATGCTCACCTAAAATACATTAAATAAATAAGTTAAAACAGAAAGACCTTTACTTTCTGGTAAGCTATCTTTCCCCCCCCTCCCCCCCCCCCATAAATGCTTCAGAAAAGGGGTTTTTGTCTTCCTCAAATGCCCTGCAAGTTTATGAATGCTTCTTACTTTTGCTATTAGTACTATTAAAACAGAACATTTATTCACCATGACAGAGTTTGAAGCCTGGTCAGTGAGGGTGTGCTTTAAGTGACAAATCAAATGAAGGTCAGCTCTATTTCATTCTTAAAAAACAACAACCACCACCACCCAACAAGGTGAGGGGCAGAGGGAAAACATAATAGGATAAGCAAGACTAAGAAACAGAACAAAAGGCAAAAAGAGGGATACCAGGAAGAAACCAACCAGAAAAATCTATGTGATCAGTAAGAACTAATGGGATTTTTCTGGTTTCTCCACCCGCAAGAGAGGGGAAGAAGCAGCAGGTTAAAAAAAAACCCAAGTTTTAACCAAGCAGGTTAAAAAAACCCCCAAGTTTTTCACTTGAGAGGAAGACTGTCTTCATTTCTAATTCAGTTCTTTATCTCATCTGTAAAAGTGTTTGACATAGTTAAAACCTTAAATGCAACTGTACAGCTAAGCAGTACACAGTTTTAGAACTGTAGGAAGTATGTATGTACTTAACATTTGTTACATCTACCTAGTTTCTTTGTTTGTAAGCTAAAAGAAAAGCAACGTCACTGTTTACAGAAAGTGACCATGAGTATTCCATATTCAAAAACTTATAACTTTTTTATAGGTTGTTTTCTAAAAACAAATGCTTCTAGTTTACCAGGTGGTTTTTAAGAGACAGTCACACTACATTTACTACTCAAGACATTTCCATTTTAAGAACTGATACGTACCACTGCATTTTTTGTTCTTTGCCGGATCGGTTTTAGCCTTCGAGCGTCGAGAGGTGACACTATACTTCGCAGAGTAGGTTTCTGATGCGGTGCTAATTCTTTGCCCCACGTTTGGTTTTGTTCTGAAGACGACCAAAGGCCACAAGGAGGTGGTTGAATTTTCTCAGATTTGCAGAGAGCTCCAGGGACGTATTTCTTAGGGTTTCTCTGGTTTAAAGACTGCAGATAGTACACAGATGCATCATGATTCCTCATATCTTTTAAGGTGTCCCATGCATTTCTCGAGGCATCTTGCTGCACATCCAGATGATACCTAAAACCTCCGTGGGCATTACTGTTTCCAGATAGGTCTGCAGGTGGTCTCAGCAGAACTGAAAGCATCACAAAGGTACATTGTAGATTAAGAGTCGCAGGCAGAAGAAAAAAAAGATGCTATTATGTTTATAAAAGGTTTTCAAAATACCTTCTTAAAAGGCTTAAGTGGAGAATGGGATTTCCCAGTTCAAGTCTTTAGGCTGTGACTACCAATGATCAATACCGGTGCTAATAAAATCAGTGCTACTTAAACTGCTAGATTCCAGTTATGACTGCTTTCAGTCTTAACGTACTTCAAATATTTTTGCAAAAACATTTATAAACGAAATATTACTATTTCAAATAGATGTTTAGTTTAATCTGTTGAAACTATTTACTTGCCATTCAGATAACCACAAGTAAAGTTTCATTTAAGTTTCAGCTTAACTAGTGTTTTACCATCAACCAGAGGTTTCAGTACTCCAGGTCTTACATGCACACTCCATTGTTTTATTTCCAGTCACTTGTTAAAAGGCAAAACCATATTTTTGGTTCCTATAACTGCTTCCCCAGTTTAATATGTAAGCCCTTGATCACCTACACAAGTATTGCCCTCCTCCTGCCATACTGCAGAACAGTTGAGAAGGGACCAAGAATTCAATAGGATTATTCAGACCATGTGTCATATGATTCCAATTCCCTGTAGACAGGAAAGGAAGGGGCCCAATAATATCAGAACAAAAAAAGGCCAGAAGGGATTTGTGATTTAGTTTAATGATTAAATTACCTTAATTATAAATGATGTTAACACGACGTGTGACAAAAACCAACTCCTTCCCTTCTGTCTCTTTTGTCGTTTCCTCCACCCATCCTTCTGCAGCCTCATCATCTTTCCCATCCTGAGGTCCCATGTTCTTTTAAGGCATATTTGCACAACTAAATTAACAGGGCTTTTGTGTCACCTGCTAATCTTTTGTCACGTATTTATACTTACATGTTTCAGGTTACAACTGAATAATTATGGCAGGTTCTAGAATTGTGTACTCCTCTTTCTAAAATACTAAGAGAATGACCTCATTTTAGGAAGCCAAGTCTTCAACTTTGACATACAATTTCTTCACTCTTAAGACGACAGTTCCGTGCCGTTCCTTATACCAACCTAACAGCTTAAGAAGAACACTAACTATAAAATCTTCTGAAATTAACCCCTATCTCAGGGAACTAAAATGTTACTGCTTAGTTCCAAAGAGAAGAAAAAAACAGTGTTTTCAACACAGGATAATTCTCGATTAAGAATGATTCTACAGATTAGTGATGCTGGAACTCATTTTGCCTCTTCCAACATCTCTGACAATTTTCTGTAGTGACAAGTTAGTTCAGGGTCTCCCATGGGAAGAAAAGGGAAAAAAAATTCAAGGGAAAAAAATAAATCCAGCTACAGTTGCCCCTGTTAACATCCAACCACTGGTATTTCAGATGCCAGCACTATACTCCAGTTATCAGTTACTTGGCCACACATCTATGCCTTCTGTCGCAAGTTTAAAAAATAAAATTGAAAAAATAAAA
>JAAGNO010004283.1:104007-119963 GCA_033439905.1 Ceryle rudis | reverse complement strand
TGCGCGCGCGGCGGCGGGGAAGGCGCCTTGGCGCGCAGCCTGCTCCAGTTCACCTTTCTCCTCCTTTCCAGGACTCACCAGACAGTGACGACGAAAGTAAGTCGTGCCTCCCGTTTGCCCCCACGCGCGGCGCGAGCGCTCGCTGGCCGCTCCTCGCACGGCCGGCAGATGTTCGGTCCCGTCGGCCTCGCTAAAATCCTGGCTGCCGGTCCTGCCGGCGCCGCGCCCGAGCGCTGCGAGACGACCCAGTCCAGCGAACCCCTTTCCTCACCAGCGGGAAATAACCAGTTCCAACCTTCCCAGCGGGGTCGGCGGGCGCGCGGGGCAGGAGCGGCCGGTGCTGGCTCTGCCGGAGCAGCTCCTGCCGCGGCAGCGCGTGGATCGCGCTCGCCCGGAAGCGGGGGCGAGGGCAGAGCAGGGGCTGGATCTTCCTTGTGTCCCTCGTGGGATCGGGAGGAGGGTGGTGGAGGGGAAAAAGCCCTTCGAGCGCTGTTCTGCTGCTTTCTTAAGGGCTCTTTTGGTTTGTTTCTTTAACACCCTTCTCTCTCTCTCTCTCTAGAAATGCCAGATCTGGAGTAAGAAAAACCATCGTCTTCAGGGTTTGGGGAAAGATCTTCATCACAACATTTCATAATTGAGATAAGAATTCCTGAGTTGATAGCCCTACAGGGAGATCCTGCATCCTTTAACCCATTTTCAGTCCATTTTAAATGGCTTCACTGGTGGTAGGTGTGTTCCGGTGCACGGGGCGGTCTCGAGCCACGAGAGGCAATAACGTTGTTATGCATGAACCGTTTTCCAGACTTCCAACAACAGCAAAAACCCCCCCAAAAATAACTCCCCCCCCAAAAAAAAACCCAACAAAAAAACAAACAAACCCAAAAGGCAAACCCCAAAACAAACCCCACCCCCTTTTGAGGTGTCCCGAGCAGTCGCAATAAAGGTTCCGGAGCCTCAGAGCAGGCGTCGTTCCAACGCGAGGCTCCCGCCTTGACCCCCGGGTGGTAAATGAGCATTTTTTTTTTTTTTTGGTTGTTTGGTTTGGTTTTTGTTCTTTCGTTTGGTTGGGTTTTGTTCACCCTTCCCCCCCCCTGCTCCGCGGCCTGAAAAATTGTACCAGGAACGAAACGTGGCCGTTGGCATCGGCTCGCTCCCCTCAGGCAGGCGCTGCTGGGCCTCGCCAGCCCCGGGGCTGTCGCCGGGGGCTGTTCCACTAAAGTTTGTATGGAAAAGGAAACAAAATTCTCCTGGTTTTGGTGTTCCGCGTGCCGGGTGCCCCTCAGGCTTTTTACTCCTCCTCCTCCGGGTGCAAGCGGTTGTAGTTGTTGCTTGTTAATCTGTTTAGACCAAACGGTATTTGCACTGTGGGTGTGGAAGGCGAGCGACAGACCCTTGGGCGGCTTTGAACTGGGCTGAAAAACACAACAAAAAACCGACAAAAAAAAAAAAAAAAACCAACCTCAATTTATGTTCAGAGCAGCGGGGATTTTTTTAATGTCCACATTCTTTCTAATAAACTGTTGAAGACTCCCTGGCTCCTCTCCTGCCTCGGGCCCTCCCTTCCTCCGCCCGCGGCGGGCAGCGGGGCCTTGGCCGCCTTTCCCCGGCGCCCCCGCTGATCCGGGGGGGTGTGTGGTGTGTGTTGGATGCCCTTCTGTTAAGTTGAGCGCGGCAACTTGGGGTAGTTGGGCTGGGGTGAGTCGGTGCGGGCGTCCTGCGCTATTTATAGACGGTTGTTGGAGTCAACAACTTAACAAAAGCCCGCAACGAGGAGCAAGTGGGCTGGTGATGCGCTGGAAGCTCGTTAAGGTGTGGGGTGCTGCAGCGTGCCTTCAAAAGTTGTCCTGACAGTTGTTTAAAATGCATCGCTCATTCAGTGCTCTGAGTCATGGGCGATTATTAAATGGTTGCTTATTATGCCTTTAATTTTTAAGCACGTGTAAGCTAACTTGGAAGTAGTGCTCGATTTCTAGCCTATATTAGCATTCTCTGAGGAAATGGTAAAGGATTAAGCGTGGTTTTATAAAGCTTGGCAGTTGTCCGTGGTTTATCTCTATCTGTTGTTTGCATTTGCATCTTTGCCTCTATTTTTACACAAGTTTTGCATGCTCTGGATGCGCACTTTGCAGACGGTGGTTTTTACAGACGCTGGTGAGGGCCGGTTTTCTGCTTGACAATATTAGCTGAGGAGTTCTGCTGGAGAAAGAGTGGTGCCCCTTGGGAAGAAAGGTATGAACAGGGTCGAATGCTGACAAGGTTCTCGTGGTGACCAGTCTCCCAAGCAGTGCTCGCAAAATGCAGCTTGAGCTCCTAACAAAACTGTGCAGAGAGAAGCAGAATCATAGAATCTAATGACCTCTATGTAGCCCGAGTATCTCATCTGGCCCAAACCGGTAAGAATTTAGCCTAATTTAGCTTCAGTAATTGAGTTTAATTCTGTATTGGCACTGCCGAAGGGTTCATTTCAGTAGCAGGTGAAGTTTGCTGCTGAAAATGGAAAAAGATTACACAAGTCAAGTGCTGCCGCTTTGTAGGACACTGTGAACAAGGTCACGAAGAATTTTTAAGGCGGTTGGTTAATACCCCTGGTGGCATTTTTAATGACTTATCATCTGTTTGTATTCTGAAGTAACAGTTTTGTAGTCATGGGGAGCAAGTTTATTTCCAAGAGGAAAATAAAAGAAATAGCCAGGAGTATTTTTAGTGTATCTCAAGTCTCAATTACCTGCCTCTGGAAGAGAAGAAAATAATCAGGCACGGAGTATTTCAACAGAGATGTATCAAAACGCCTGTTGTTTACCTCCTGATTTTTTTTTTAACTTTTTATTTTTGGCCTTGAGTTGTGGGATAATGCCGAACGAAGTTGGGGTGATCTTATCTGATCACATACATGTCGTATATGAGCGTATACGTATCGTATACAATCGTCCTTGGGATTCTGTATCTCGGTGTGAGGACCATGCTTCTTTCGAGACCATTTACATGTGCTTCAGGATCAATTTAAGTGCCGTTAAGATGGAGTGCTGTCAGGAGGGGACCGTGTTGCCGTGGGCTTCAAGTTGCCCTCGGCAGGGTTTGCCTCTCAGCCAGCCAGAAGCCCCCCAAACCCCACCCGTCTAAGGGTGGTTGGAGCTGTCGCGCTGGGATCTGATTAGAAAAGGTCTCGATTTGCGTGGGCTTACCTAAGGTGTAGCCACGGGCAAGTGTTCGCGTGTCACCCCCTGATGCGAGGCTTGGACCCGCCGTGGGGAGCGGGTGGCCCCGGTCCCGGTCGCGGTCCCAGCCGCGGGGAGCAGCGGGCTGTGCCGCCCCGGGCAGGGGCGCGGCGGGGATAGGAGGGAGGAGCTGACCTCTGCAAACACCGAGGGTTGCCAGCCTTACTCAGCCTTCGCTGAGTAAGAGTTGGGAACGGTTCCCATCGGAAATGGGAGCACGAAAAGATCTACGCGTGGGTATGGGGTGGAGGAGCCTCTCGCCACCCGGCGGGGTGCTGGGCTGCTGTGCCCAGGGCCGCTGCTGCTCTCTCTCCTAGGACCTCATGAATGCTCTGTGAAACGGTGGAACGTGTTTCCACGTGGGTATGAGGCCCACTTCAGTTACCCTGTAGCAAACAGGTTCTTCACGGGAAGAAAAGTGTGGCCTGAGTCTGTTTGTTTTGTATTCGTGAATAAGTTTTCTTAGGTCTTTGTTGTCAGTGGGGCCATTCGTTGTTATTAATCTCTTAATCATGTATTGAGACTTTATTTAAGGTATTGTAGCTTATAGATGTCCTCTGTGGGAGTAAATAATTTTTCATGCTGAGCATTCTCTAATTAGGGGTCTTCAATCATTGCTAAAGTGGGTGCCATTCAGCATTGCAGGTAATGGTAAAGAAAAAACCAAGTGAGTTTAGGAGGTTTGACCTGCCCTGGCGCTTCAGTTCTTGACTAGTAGCACAATGAAGTCAGTACTCCAAATGTCAGTAGTGTGCATTTATGTCTGAATTATTCTAAATCCTTTACAGCAGAGGTTTGGCCAAGGATTCCTTGGCTCTCTGACCCGAGTTCTAGGATGGATATAGGGACTCTTGAAAGGACATAAGAATTAATCTGTCCCCTTCTACACATAGGACACAGGCAGGCCACCTTCTGTGGCACAACAGCTTCAAAAAGAAAAAAAACCCCATCAGACAGAATAGAACTTCATGGATTTGGATCTGTGAAATCAAGCCCACGGTAGTTGTTTGCAGACCTACAGGGTTAATGTTCGTATTTGTTAGACTTACTGAGAAAGAGAGAAGCACCTATGGTATAGGTGGGAAAACTGAGGCAGAGAATTAGAGCCTTGCTTGATCCTGATGATGTGATCTGTTTATCAAACTGCTTTAGCCTTCTGGCCAAACGCAGAACACAGCCCCTCTCTTTTTGATCGTATGTTCAACGTTAACAAACGTTTGCCATTGACTTGATAATTTTGCAGCTTTGATGAAAGAACAAAAATTGTGCTGCTTGTTTTTGATGTTTCTTTTCCTTTTTTTGGAAAGGGATTAGACTGCAAAACTGACTTCAAAAGTGGATAGAGCTATTTTTGTAACTAGTGGATTGTATTTAACTTGTATTTCTTAAAATTCTCTTTTTTTTTTTTTGGAAGCATAAAATGCAACTTATTGAACCTATGAATGTTAAGCGTGCATTCTCAATAAATAGTTACATGGAACTGGCAAAAGAGAAATGTCAGATCTGTGCTTTTAAGCACTTGGTAGCCCTGTGGGAAACGATAGGTTTATGTTCTTTTTTTGGTTTCTGTGTGAGAGAAGGAAAAACAGTGTGAATGGGTCCTTGTCCTATATTTCAGCTTCCAAGGTAGCAGATCTTAGAGGTAGAGTGTAACTCGGAAACACTTGGATTTTTCTGCTATATGACCTTGAAGCTGTGAAAGGGCTTAGTAGCAGCTTTGAAGAAGTGTTGGGAAGAGTCAGGTTTAGTAACAAGGGAAAAGTAACATTTGTATGCGGGAGCTTCCAAAAGTAGGAACAGCGTGGGATTGGCTGCGATTTGATCATTTCTACCTTCTCCTACGGTTGCTAAACAACTGCAGAGCTGCTCTTAAACATACCTGTTTATGTAGAACAGCAGGTAAGCAAGTTGTTTTCTACAGGGACTGTAAAGGGGCTATAATGCTGTGAATTTCAATGTACCAATTTATGGTAGAGAGAGTAAACATCACAATGGTAGCATTCTTTGCTGCTGCTTTGTGTTCCTACTCTCAGTTACCTGGTACCATCATTGCTTCTGTTAAGTCCTTGCTAAAATTCTGTCTGACCTTGTGATTCCATTTGGAATCTTGTAAACAATGGTAGCCTTCAAGTTACCTGTAGGAAATGCTTCCAGGTAATAAAAGAAGATTGACTGTGGGAAAGAAAAAGACAGTTTCAGGATGTGCACTTCTCATTTGACATCATACTCGAGCTTTTTAGATGTTTCCTTTTGTTTGGATTTATGTGGGCAATGTTGTTTGTGTGCTTTGTTTTGTTTGCTTGTTTTTTCCAAGGCTCGGACCAAACAGCAGAAATTAAAGAGAAAAATTAAAGAGCTGTTATGGGTTTTTACTTCAGCTCTCCCAGAAGTCCTTCTCTGTTGTTTCCACCCTTAGTCCTGTGTAGGGTAGCCGTGTTTGCTCCGCGTGTGTGTGCCTGCCTGGAATTGCATTAGTTCCACTCTGTGACAGGGCAAATGTTACAAATCTCATCATGAAGCCTTAACTTGCAAAGTTCTACATATTTTTTCTCATTCATGAGACATGTGTTAAAAAAAAACAACCCAAAACCCAACCAAAACCAGTTTTATTTGTTAATCTTTATACGATTAAACGTGTCAGCATGTTACTTGCATTCTCCTACATTCTATTTGAATGCTAAAGATCTTCCCCTTTACTTAATTTACTGACTTTAATCAAATGCTTTGATTTTCAAGATTAAGAAATAGTATCTTTCATGTTAATTTCTCATGCTGTGTTCAGTGTAAATTGGCAAGACCGATGCTTATCACTCATGAGTTGTGATGTTGATGCTACATTATTAAGTAGAGACAACCCATATGCAGTTGATGGGTATGGCTACAGTGGTGGTTGTGTGGATTATAAGATGCTGAAGGTTCTTTTCAAAATTTTTCATGTATTCTTTCATTTATTTTCCATTTTTGATTTTGTTTTGTAGTCTTCTTTCATTATTGTTACTGGGGTGGGTTTTTTTGTTGTTGTTGTTTGGGTTTTCTGTTCTAGCCCTTGATCTGTTTTCTAGAAGGCAAATACCACAAAAAACCACTCTTAAGATCAAAGTAAATATGCAGAATTTAAGCCTCTGAAATCAAAGTATCTGGGAAACATTGAATACCAGTTGGGAAGGTTCTGTGGGGTGTGCAGCACGTGTGGGTCAAGGATTGCCAGCCCCTGCTGAACCTGATGACTGGGGTGTAGCATCAGAGGAGGATTTAAGGGATTTTGTAAGGAATTTTGGACAGGCTGAAGGGACTCTCGCAGTTCAAAAGGAAACAAAATAAGCAAATAATCTTCTCCTTTTGAATATTTTTGATTAAAACCAGTGTAGTACCGCAGTGGCATGAAGAAATTAAGCCTGTATGTAAGGAAGAGATTGACTCAGACTAGTCGTGCCCCAAGCCCCCAATGATCAGTCAACATTATGAACAGAATCAATATGCTCAATGAGCCACCTGATTGTAGGAGGCTCGTGTGAACAGGAGAGTTAAATCGGTGACTAAAATTTACTGGTTTTCAGTTTTATAAGTGAGAAAAGTATATGAAAATCTGGCATTTTCCCATCAATTAATTAGCCTGAAGTTGACGTGAATTGAATAGGCAGAGTTATTTTTGAAATGATTTTCCTCTGAAGTGCTCCTAAGCAATTAATTTAATTTTTTTTTTCCTTACAGCTGTGATTATTAACAGGAAAATAACGCTTCTGAAACAGAATGTGGCTTATTTTTTGCCTGAAAAGGTGAAATCTTTTCAAATAGAAATGGCTGATAAAGGTGGGAAGATGCTTCCGGGACAATTGTACATTGAAGTGGAGTACGACTATGAGTATGAAGCCAAGGACAAGAAAATTGTGATTAAGCAAGGGGAAAAATATATCTTAGTGAAAAAGACCAACGATGACTGGTGGCAAGTCAAAAGAGATGAAAATTCCAAACCCTTTTATGTACCAGCACAGTACGTGAAGGAAATACCACGAAAAGCACTGATGCCACCTGTTAAGCAGGCAAGCGTGCTGCCAAATAACACTTTGAAGTTGACACATGGATTACAGAGATCAACAGAAAATGTGAATAAATCACCAGAGCTTTCTAGTTTTGGAAAATCTTCTCCAGTTCAAGTGTCTTGCTTAGTTCGAGATGCCAATCAAAATCTGGGACCAAACAATAGCCCTGGTCAAACTTTTGGTTTGAGCCTGGACCTTACCCAAAACAATGGAAAACTTAACAATGAGTTGCAATCTCCCAAGGTTTCCAATCAGTATAGAACCATCTCCATGGGTCATTTCCCATGTCCAGAGTTCCTGGAAATAGAGAAGACCAGCTTTTTGCATGAACAATCTTGTGATTCAGCAGGAGAAGGCTCAGAAAAAATTCACCAAGATTCTGAGTCTGGAGATGAACTCAGTAGTAGCTCCACAGAACAAGTGCAGGTAAGCTTAAAAAAAAATGGTCCCTGTAGAACTGTGTGGTGTTGTTTTTTTTTTTTCCCCTTTTGTTTCCCTGTTGCCATAACTGCTTGCTAGTGTTCTGAGATTTATTCCTAGTAAATTCAGATTGTTTAAGAAAAAATGTCTTCTCTCAGCATGAACTGCTTATTGAAGTTTAAACAGTTGATGTGTAGAGCTCTGTTCCTTGCAGAATTACTTCGCTTTGGGGATTAATTCCATTTACATTGTCCTGTGATTGAATGTTAACAAATCGCTTTTATTCTTTCTTTATTAAGATTGTTTTGAGGTGACACTGCATTGGGGTTATATTTTCTTCCAGGGGAAGGAAGCCTACTGCAGTAAAACCTCACTTGGTTTGTTGAAATAATGGTGCTGGTCAGGTTTTCCTAAGCATAAGACCTGTAAATTGATGTGTTAGTGGGTTGAATAGTTTAAAAATGGTACACTTCAGATTTATATGGTGTCTAATTTCTGGCTCAATTATTTTATTTGTATACTCTTCTAATGAGTCAGCCTTGCCAATTCTGCTTCTCACAACTTTACTCTGGATTAAAACTGAAAACATGTGAGTTTGTTAATTAGTATGGAAGAATTTTAGGAATGATGTACTCCCACTTGAGGCTAAACCAGAGCATTGATGGCTTTTTTTCCCCCACTGAAGTGGTTTGTCTCACTTTTAATTTTAAACAGGCCTCCCCCACCCCCAACAAAAGATTAGCACTCAGATAATTGGGTCACTTCTGGTACAGGTAACCAAGTTAGTCAATTGTAATCCAGGTTTGTTCTTGAATCAATGACGTGTGTGTACATAACACAAAATTACTTATGCACGTATGTAGATAATTCCTGCACCTCCCCACCACCCTCCCACCTTTCTGTAGTGAGATGTTAAACGATTTTAAAACGATTCTGAGGTTAAAAGCTCCTTAGTCTCGAACTTCCTTACACCGTACGGTGAAACTGTTGTTGCCCGGGTACAAATTGATCATTAGAGTAAATCCCACTTGTCAGCGTGTACTCAGCAGTACCGAAGGAACTCGCTCAAGTCTGGTATTCAAATACAAGTTGATGCTAACTTTAGAAATCTTATCGGGGAGAGCCGTGAAACTGTACGTTGCTAATAAGGCATAATTAAGACAAAGCTGCTTAGTTAATGGGTGAGTGTGGGAAGATCTTAAAGATACAAGACTGAATGGGTGATTTATGTAGTCTTGAACGGTGGGAGCTCATAAATAGATTTATTGGCATAGTCGGCATCACTCGTTTTTCAATATCCTACTCTACTCTCGGCCTCGTTCTAGAGTGTCGCAAGTTAAGGGACTTCATGCCTCAAATAGTTGTATCTCTTATGAAACTTTAGCTTCCCTGCCCCCTCCCCTTGCAAATGGGGGAATAAAAAGGTCTACCCGATTTAATTTTTTGGTAGTAATTTCTTGTTTATGCAATGTGATGGTTTATTAGTTTTCTCGCACTTTCGGTACCACTGAGTCCTAGCTCACCGTGGTTGATGTGAGCCACTTAAAACTTGGAAGGATAAAATCATCATTTATTTCAGAAGCATGTGTAGTAGCCCATCTACTGCCATAGTCATCGATTGCCAAACAAATGATGAAAATACTAAGGAATGTTTAGAAAATATATCCTACTTTAAACTTTAGTGTGGTAAACTATTTATATTGTGTGTTAAGACATTTCCTTTGACTGTGTTGACTGTAGTTTGGTGCATCTCCTTCTCTGAAGTAGGTGAAATTCATGTTACCTGGGTGTCTTTAGTCAAACAAAGAAATACATAGCCTGCAGCTCAGTTTCCACCAGACTTCGTGACTGTTGATGCTGTGACAGTCTCTTCACCTTTCTCCTTCCTCCCTAAATTTACTTGACTCAATGCTACAACCTCTCTACGAGTTTGGCTTTGAGTGGAGCGGCAATACACATATTTGAGTACTTCATTGGGCTGGAGAAGGTCTGAAGATGGGAGTTTTCACAGTGCTTAAAAATTAGAAACCCTATAAATGCTACACTTTGGCTGTGGAGGAAACATGGCACTTTCTGACATGTTACCCAAGAACTTGGCGTTACCAGGGTCTTGGGTGACAAGAATGTTGAATGCTCACTGTGCCTTGCAGCTGTCTTACATGAAAACTGTGAACTTAATCTCATCGTGTGCAGTCACAAGCTCTTTAAATACAACGAAAAAGTTTGACATTTAGTAGCCAGAGGGAATAAAGCAGTAGTAGCACTGATGTCACTGTTAGCTCAGTCTAGATACTCAAGAGTGCCAGCCTTCTCACTGGAACAGCCTCCTGTTTTTTTAGAATTCTTTCAATAATGAGCATTGTTTAGTAGGAATCAGCTGTGCAGAAATTAATGGCTCAGAAAGCTGTTTTTATTGCTCTTAGTCTGCAGTGAGAACATCAAGTTCCCAGTTTTTACGCGCAAACAGGATTTCACTTCACAAGACTGACTGTGCTTCTCCCTCCCCTGCCTGCTGTGGGATTCAGTGTTACGCACTCTGCATTACAATAAACTCCATGCTACAGGTGTTTTCTCTTAAATTTGTAAGTTTAGAAGCCAGAATGACCTTAATAAAAATACCCTGTGTGTAGGTGATGGCTTCTCTGGGGGGGCTGGAGAGGTGGTGAAGTGATAGTATTCAGCTGTAGCCCAACCTTCAGTGTGTTTTCAGTATCCTGAGTACAAATGTATGAGATGCAGAGGAATGCTTCTGTTACAAGCGTCTCCTAAGAGGTGGTTACATTCTTCTCTGAAGATTCTCCTCCTTTCCAGTAAGGAAGTGCAGGTTCTGTAGCTGTGCAGTCTCAAGATCATAGACTTGCTGGCTGTGGAAAACTGGAAGATCCAGCGCCTCCAAAGTACTGAAGAAAGGAATTTTTTTTAGGAGATGAAAGATTATATGAAATAAAGGATAGAGGGATGATGCTGTGAGCAGAATAATTTGCTAATGAAGATATATCAAGGAAATGATCTGGTCAAGAGAAGGATTAGGACTGAATAATAAATCTTCTTGATGTTTTTCTGCAAAGAAATTTCAACTATTGGGTGCAACTCTGGTGCATGAGATAAGAATCAGGGGTTAGTTTATGGACTTGAACTGTAGGAAGGCTGGAGGTAATTAGAAGAAGTAGGGCTTGAGAGGAAACAAGCTCTAATTTAATCAGATTTAAATCTCTGGTGGAGATGGTAACTGCAGGTAGAATGGGAATTGAATGAAATGGTTGAGGAGTGCAGATGGGCATAGGAATCCCTGATAGGGTGGTAGTGCTCCAAGCTGTGAGAATTGATGAAAATCAATAACACTTTAAGAAAATAGTGTCTGGTGTGATGTCCTGGTCCCACAGGAAGGGCAGAAAATATTCCCCAGAGAGGCCAGGGATGGCGGGAAAAGGACAGTTGAGAGAGCATTCTGCAGCAGAATATGGACAATAGTTGAAAGAAGCAGATGGGAGGTCCCAGTAATATGTAGCAGAGCCCTGAGAATTGTTCTGAAGGGGAAAAAAAAAATAATTACATGCTTAGGCAGGCCTAAACAGGAAAGGAAAGTTGAAGGAATCAAATGGAATATATTAAAAGTGATCTTGAAAAGAATCTTTGGGCAGTAGTTTGCAGGTAAAACCTACTAACAAGGTTTGAGAGAAAAGATATGCAGGCAGGCAAAGAGTCTGGTAAGTTCAAAGATCACATTAAGAACTTTAAGGATGATAATTTGGAATAAAATTGTTACAGACAGAAATGAAAATCTGCTTTCAGCAATGCTAATGCATAAGCTCTGTGAAATAACTTTGTTTCTGATGAGTATTACTTCCCCTTCTGTCACAGGATACACAGAATATATTTAAGAGTAAAATACATGTGCTGTCTTAATGTTACTTTTTATGCTTATTAAAAGTTACTTTAGTTAGCAGGCTGGTTTTAATCATTATAAATATAGACAGTGACCTATTTGCAAAGATTGCTCTGTCTTTCATCCTCTTTAGTAATTGACTATTGCATAAACTGTGAAGCACTAAAGGGGATTATCACTAGGATGGCTGTTTTGCTTTAATTCTGAGCAGTAAAGATCTTGCAAAGCCATCTTCCTGGTTTACATCTGCATTTTCTCTGGGATTGCTGTAACTTTTTTTAATTGAACAAAAAAAAAAATAACCCAACATTATTTTTTTGTGTGTGTTTCTGTAGAAGATGTGAGAGCACATCCTCTGGAGATCTTGGCATTCTTGACTTTGTCAGTTATAAACACTGGTGGCAAATCATTAAAGCGCCTTGTTGGTCAAATATTAGACCTCTAAAATGTCTGTTATTGATTTTGTGGGGCCCAGAACTAGTTTGCTTCTATTATAAGAAATTTCATGGGTTTTTTTAATTATTATTTTAATTTTTTTATTTCATTCATTTGCCCAAGGAATAAATAATTTGACAGTAGGAAGGAAGCATGCTATATACAAGTTTCTTTTTCACTCGATGAAACTGAGCATGTTTTTAGACTCATGGTGGCATGTATAATCTAATTTTGACTGACATTTAAATACCATCTTTTTAATGTCTTAACTCCTTAGAATCAGCATTTGTTATTCTAATGATGTTAAATGCTGACATATGCCATTATAATGAGGTGAAGAGTAACTTTCAGCAACAGGGAACTAAAAGCTTTATGATTTAAGGAATTCTGTAAAACAACCTTTTTTTTTTTCTATATATAACTCCAGTAACTGCTGCTAGAACTTTGTAAACAGTTTCAAATGTTTTCTAAGTTATGTCAGTATGTCAGTAACTCTGAATGTTGTCTGTCCAGAACCTTTAAGGAATACTTTTCCTGGCCTTTTTTTTTTTTTTTCTTTCTTTTCTTTCCCCTGCTCAGTGACACCAGGTCTGGATAATTTCACTTTACAGTGGTGCTTTTTTTGATCAGCTCTGTCTCGGTATTTTTTATATGCAAGTCAGCTAGCAGGTAGTTATCCCTCTTGGTCTGAGTGAGCAATTCTGGATTTAGGTGCCCTAGAATGAGCAGGAGCTGTGTCCCACTAACACTGCTGCTACTGTGCTGCTCTAAACTTCCATGCTGCAAATCAGATTGACCTTCCTAAAAAAACCCAACAACAATGAAACAAACACCAGTATTGTCTCTGTGAGGCAATTGGAATAAAGAAAAATAAATTAAAAAATCATAGCCTGGGAGACAAGTTGGTTTTAGTTGATAGTTTTGTTCTAATATTGGTGCCTGAATGCTTAGCTGAGCAAGCTACAGATCTGCTTGGTACTTGCAGTTTTGTGTTGTGCTTCAGAATTGGAACAACAATTTAGAGCGCGGCTAAAATTCTGCAAGTACCAGTACAATTGTCACGGTTTAGGGTCAGGGCGGCCCCTTAGACCAATCTTCGGACTTTTCGCCTCGATTTACCTTAAATTTCATGCAGAAAATTATAAAGTGGAACGTGCAAGGCTTTGACTTTGCTTAATAAACCTGTGCCTTTTATTATGGTAGAGCGACTTACTAGCTCAAATGAAGCTCATAGCTGCAGTGCTTGAAGAGTAACAGTTATAATATAGATTTTTTTCTATTTTTTTTTTCTTCCACCTAGAAATGTGTAATTTCTAGTGTGCAATATGAGTTTTGGTGCCTGCTGTCCCACTTGCCTTTTCTTTTGAGGTAATGGGAAGTACCACCCTCAGCAGGGATGATGGCAAAATCTTTACTGATGGCGGAGTAAATGCTTAAGCAGAAATGCAGCCCTGGGAAAAGGAAGGGGTGTTTTGTCTGACTGCTGCCTAAACCGAAAGCAGCTGGAGATACTGGGGAGCTGCTTGGTCTCTGTTGGCAGTGCTTCTGTTGATTATTAAGTCGGGAACCTCCAGACGTAGAACAAACTTAAATTGCTTTGTAATAAACAAAAACCCGTTTGGGAATATTTGATCATATCGTGTTCTTGCACATAACACTGAACGTAAACAATGGCATTTGGTATGTCTTTCTCTAGTTGCTGTCTAGGGAGTTGTTTAATATTGCAGCGCTTGCCTATGGAATAAATGTGCTGTTATTTTGTAGAATTCTAAAGAAAGTATCATTTGTTTCACAGCAGTGTGACAAAAGGGTAGGGAACATATGACTCGATAGAATAAAATGCAGAACACTTCTTTTCTTTCCTTTTTTTTAAGCACAAATGTCTACTATTCCAGAGAGCACTGCCTAAAAAAAAAAAAAAAAGTAAAATCTATGCATATCTAGTACCCAAACAGCGGGTAGCTCTCTGACGTGCCTTGCCAGTTAGGTTTGATTTAAAAACGATAGAGAGAAATGGGTTTTGCCCTTACTTGGGGTTGGTTTTATTGCTGAAGGACAATAATTTTGGACAAAGCAATCTTTCAGGAGAGAGAACTGAAGATTTAAAACATACCTTTGTGATGGTGAGTAATAGTGTTAGATTACCCTGCTCAATTTTGCATTTAGTCTGTCTCACTATGGCTTCTGAGCTGGTGCTTTCCCAACGGTAACTTTTTAGTAGGTTGTCTTATGAAAGTGCTAGGTTAGCGCAGAGAAACAATCCAAGGAGCATAGAGAATATCAGGAGTAGGAAACAGATCAAACCAAAAATGCAGAGCTCTGATTCCATGGTATTTCTGTATTTTAAATAGCGTGCAACCGCTAGTCTCTCTCATCTTGAGAAGGAGATAATAGTGCTGAAAATAACATAGAAGAGGTGAAAAGTATGAGAAGAGACATGGAATAGTTCTTGTGGGAAGGCTTTGCAAACCTTACGCGCTAGTGGGTGCGTGTTTAGTACTGCATGCAAAGGACTCCTGAGTTTTAAGTTGGTATTGTAATTATTGATGCTGAAATGGATTGCTGAGAAGTAAAACAATCTTTCATTTTGGTATATTTCCCTCTCTTTCAGTGGTTGTCGTCTGCTTGTCCTATCTTTTCTTTTATAAACTGTTTTGACAGAGACTTAACTTGTGTACAGTGATGCTCTGAAGATTGGCGTAGGTGTTTGGAGTCTATATTTCAATTAATTCTAGTTCTCTCACTGATAAAATAATTTAATAGATGAAAGCTGAAAGTTGAAGAGCTGTCTGAATTGACCTTCTCGCTTATGTTGGGTTTTGATGTTACATTATCTGACTTCGACTTCTGTTTGTAATCAAATTCACAATTAGAACTTTCTGGCTTCTATCTTAAATCTGAAATTACATGTTACGTTTTGAATTTAATTAACATAGTTTTGATTGTTCCCCTTTTTAAAATGGTTTGCCTGGGGCTTCTGAATGATCTTCCCATCGTCCAGTTAATTTAAGTAGCTTCCCTGTGTTCTGATTAAATGCAGTGCTGAAGAGCAGTTTTATGTATGTTTTCCATACGCAGCTGCCACCTTTCTCTTGCTTTCATGGATCATCATTCAGTTGAGCCATTTTGCTGCTGTAGTCACCACATGGATCTACAAATATTTATTGCCAGTGCAGCACCGAGACGGGAGTGGTGCTGGCTGAAGTGTTACTCTGATGGTCTGTCAATAGCCCATACATTGCAGCTTGAATAGTCATAAATAGTCATAAACTCTCTAGTGAGAAGTCTGCAAATCGGATGGCTTGGAGGACACGTTTGCCTTTTTAGTGTCACTGAGGTGACGGGACTTCGGCAACAAATGTGCTGATGGCAAGAAATATTCTAATAAAATATCCTGTCTGATACAAACATACTGTTAACTAACTTTCTGCTTTCCCAACTGGTTGGTCAACACACTTAATAGTGTTGTACAGATATTTCTTTCCTATCAATTGCTTTTCCTTTTAAAATGGTATAAAAGTGCTTCCCCCCCGCCCCCAGTGATCTGTTGACATGCCTGGCACTATCCATATCAGTTCCTGGCTCTCTGCATCCAATTCAAAGAGCTAATAAAAGGCTGTCGTGCACAACTGCACTGTGCTTTAGACACAGGGGGCTATACCTGTGTGTATGGGTATACGTATGTTCTCTCTGTATAATTATATATAAAAAAAGGCTAAAAAGAATCGGGGGCCACTGTTCTGTTTCTTAATAGGACTTTGATCTTGATTTGCGTTTCATTTACCACTTTAAACTCCTTCACAAGAACTTCAGGAGATGTAATCAGTTTGGTGGTGGTTTGTGGTGGTGGTTTGTTTTTTTGGTGGTTTTTTTTTTTTTTTTGTGTGTGTTTTGTTTTGTTTTGTTTTTAAATTCTCCTGTCATGGTTTAGGGTCAGGGTGGCCCCTTAGACCTATAACA
>JAAGNO010004283.1:66532-92741 GCA_033439905.1 Ceryle rudis | reverse complement strand
CCTTCCCCCTCTTTTCCTTCCCCCTCTTTTCCTTCCCCCTCTTTTCCTTCCCCCTCTTTTCCTTCCCCCTCTTTTCCATATTGTTTTGGCTTGTTTTGGTTTTAAAGTCTCAATGGGTTAATTTACTGCCATTCTATTTTCTCTAATCAGCTTGCTGCAGGATCACATCAGCATCACGGGAGTGGATGGGAAAGGAGATGGAGTTTTTCCCCTTGTAGCTGGTGGCCAGTAGACCAGCTTAGCCATATCTTAAATCTGCAGCAGTAGGCTTTTATTTTCTGAAATAAATAAATTTGTCTTTTTTTTTTTTTATCTTTTTTTTTTTAACACCGAGTTGTTGGCTGAGTCATTTGAACTGCGAGCTTTATTAATTTGGTGACATGAACTGAATTAGCAAAAGCATTTACTGAACTATTGGAATAAGCAGAAGTCTCAGTGTGGCATCTGCCTTTCTGCACAAAGGAAATTCTTTGCTTGTGTGCAAGGGGAGTTAAGGAAACTGACTCGTTTAAAACAGCAAATCACTTTTCTCTTGGCTTTCCTTTCTGCTTAGATAAGCAAACAGGTTTTGCCAAAAGGAAAAAGAGTGAAAGAAAGTGGTTTGGTGGTTTGTGGTGTGGTTGTTTGTGTTTGTTTCTTTCTTTTTTTCTTTCTTTTTTTTTTTTTTTAAATAGTAGAGTTTCTGGTGTGTTAAAAATCTAGAAATACGGAACCAGTCAGGATTTCACACGTACAGACTTAGCCAATCTCAGGATGTAATTGTTCTTATTTCCCTAAGCCAGGTCTGCTTTATGTTAAGAGCATGAAGAAATTAGTTGATGAACAAGTTTTGTCACGATTTTTTCTGGACTGGGGTTGTATTATGTGATTTTTTTTTTGTTTGTTTTGGTTCTTTTTCTTTTTTTTTTGTTTTATTTTGTAGAGGTATGGAGCTAGTATGACAGCATCTAAAACGTGGTTCTTCAGTTCACGTGCTCTGAAACTCTATCGCCATTCAGGATCTTCAGAACGTACTCTTCAGATGTTGCTCTTAATTTATAAATTGGGCAGTATTGAAACTTTATATGAAAAACCTGAGAAACAATGTTTATGCAAATTAATGTAAATAGCCACACCAGCTGTTTTCTGGAGGGATTACCTGTTTATTCCCAATAATATTCTACTCAAGGAAAGCGCCCACTGGAGATTTGAGGCACATGGGTAGTGCAGTACCATGGGAATAGTAGTCGCATGTATTAAAGTCAGGGAGAGCTCTGAGAAGCAGATGTGGAGGGGAGCAGCTGCCTGTTAAACTGCGTGAAGTACAGCTGCCTGGGTGCTCAGGAGAGGATAGTGCCTACTGGTTGCACCACAGAATATATTCTTGTTGATGTATTAGTAAGGCGAGCCAACAGAAACTATTCTAGTATCTGATTTCATACTGTACTACGGTTGCTTCCTAGACCAGTTAGCTGTGTTATTCACTGGGGTTTGCTGACTTAATTTAATCCTGTGACATATTTCCCGTGTACCAGTAAACGTGCTGTTACGTTAGCGTTGCTCATACTCTTTGGATACTGGTGGCATTCTACAGCTGCATGTTACTAAAAACTTGTAAGCTTTGCAGTTCATAAGCTCGGTAAGATATTTTGAATTTATTCTAACATCTAACAAAGAAATACAAGCGTAACAAATGCTTGCAGAATTTGCTGCCACAAGCAACGTTTAGTGAAGCAGAGTTTCACCCAAGTGAAATCTGCTTTTACAGCAGAGTAAAAGGACAACAGCTGTAAATTGTGGGGGAGTTTTGCATTTTCTTGTCAAGTGTTTGGAATGAAATACCCTTTCTGATGGAACACAGATATGATGACTGCTGTGTTTTAGAACTCTCTTGTATATTGTTCTTTTCACTATATTTTTTTTTTTCCCCTTAACCTTAATATTTGGAAAAAGAGCCATTAATATGCACATATAATTTTTAGTTTCTTAATGACCTTGGCTTTTTCCTTTTTCAAACAGTAGAATATTACAATCTTTGTTCTAGTGAGTCGTGGTAGCAGTTAGATTTTGTTATGTTTAATCCAGTGGTACTCAAGCTATCTTTTAGGCTTGGCCAGTAATACAACTTCAGTAACTTTTTAGTAACTTGGGAATCTTATCAGAGGTGTTGTTTACTTTCCCATCTGCACTTTCCAGGGGTGTCTGGCTTTACAGTACTTTGTGTAAGCACTAGAATCTTAAAAGTACACTTAAATCTTACGGCATCTGTCCTTTTGAAAATGGAAAGTATAGAAAAAATTGCTATGCAGTTTGAAGTGACTTAAACTAATGGAAACTTTGTCTTGACCTTTAAGTTATTATGAGTTCAAATAACACCATTCTACCCCCCTCCGCCCCCCAGTTACATTTCACAGGACCTAACTTTATAGAATTGCTATGGTACTGTAATGGTAATAACACAGAAGTGTTCAGTGAAGATGTTATTCTGGCCTAAAAAATACTTTGACCTCTCTGAGGCAAATGAGATGTACTGCTCTACATTACATCAGTTAAGAGTAAGTGGCTTGATAAGTCAGGGCTCTCCAGTACTCCTGACACTTTGATTATTGTGCTGTATCAGTTATTGTGCTGTAACACAAAAGAACTGTAGAACTTGTACTCTTGTGATGCTGCCCTTCTGAAAAGCAGTTTCTGTTGGCCTGTTGCAGGACAATTTTCCACGGGAGAAAGCAAGGTGGATTTTTCAGATCTTAGTGTACTAATATCTTAGTTTTGCTAGAAACTAATCAACGAGACACATCACAAATGAGTTTCAGCGGCTTTATTCTTCACAAATCTGCATTTAAACAAATCCTGTGGGTTTAAACAAATACAGAGGTGAAGAATTGACAGCAATTAAAATGCAGAAGAAACTTGTATTTCTACTTGTATTGTCGAAACATCCTTATTACGGAACCAAATTGGTAACCACTCCCATGAAGGTGGAGTTAAAAGAAATGTGTAGACCTACTACTGCATGGCATGGCCAGGTTGTTCAGGATGCTGGCTAAATTTCTGAAAAGGGTTACAGATACTGCATTCTGTATCTGTTTTATACGGCAAAGCGGACAGGGTTAAAAAAGAGTGAAGGAAGTTTACTGTTTGGCTCTTCGACACTGTTAATTTTGGCCTCTCATTCCTAACTGGGGTAAGCTTGCTCTCTAAGTATGTATGAAGTAAAGTGTTTCGTACGGTGTTTAAATTTTCTGCTATAGGAAAAGCAGCTTTGTCTAGATCCTCGGACAAAAGCTTTTTTATGGAAGTGAGAAGCTAGATCGTGCAAGTGGTGAAGTACAAGTACGGTAAACACTGTCATCTTTGTGCATGTTTTACAAAGGATCCCTTTGTAAGATCTTATTTCCGTTTTTTAAAATATTTGACATCACTGTTGCAACCCTTCAATCAATTGTATACTTTCTTTTATTGCTATAAACTTCTTCAGTTCATATGTAATAGTTTTGCTCACTGATCACGAGCACTACCAAAATGTGAATGGGAAATCTGTGGAGTGTGCAGGAGAAAAAGTTTTTCCATCTCTTTTCTTATGATGGCTGATCTGGGAGTGGTGTTTTTGGTGCTCAGAGACGCAACCAACTGCGGCAGGCCACAGAGTAGCAGAGAACTCTTCTCCTGGGGCTGCTTTCCACTTCTGTTTGCAAGCGCTTGTGAGCGAGAGAGGACAAGCCACCTCGTGGCGCTCTATGTTGCAGGAGTTTTGCAGTACCATTTAATGAATCATTGTCTCGATGAGTATGAAAATCAGTTAAGTCGCTCCTTTTGGGCTACCAAAAAAAGGGAATGTATTTAGTTTTAGAAGCTTCTTGCTATGCATCTAGATTTTTATTATTTTGTTGGGTTTATTTTTATTTTTTTTTAATTGATAAGGCGTTGCAGCATCACCAGATAATTGTCAACCTTGGGAAGTATTTCTTTTGTGTTATGGAAGAGCTAAACCAGAAGGGAACTTAAATGGCTGAAGTAAGACGAAAAAAGAAGCACATCCTGGCAGAACATGGTGTCTTATCTACTAAGACTCTTTGTTTCATAATCTAGTTTGATAAAGCAAAATATTAATAGATGTATTTATATTAAAATGTATTGTGTGCATATCTCCAGAAATAGAGGGGACAGCTCAGCCTGTAATTCACTGTAAGTAAAGTGCAAAATTGACCGAAAGATAGAATTAACAAAAGGAAATCACATGCTTAACTTTACTGTTTTCAACCTGATGGGGAAGTTATTGGCTAGCCATTAAAAAAAATACTTTTTGTGTATCTGCTTAATTTTTTCAGTGGGTATTTTCAACATCTAACTGTTAAATAACCTTTACTAGGCAAATATATTTGAATGATTTGTAGAGGATATTTTTAATTCTGCATTGCTTTGCAACGTCATCTGGTTTTTGTCTTACCCCTTCATAATGTCAAATCAACTGAACATGGGAACTTTAATGCAGTTAAATAATAGTTGCACTACTATAGCTTGTCTGAAGTTTATAGTCTACTATTAACAGGTTTATAGTCTGCTATTAACAGCTTCATAATATTTAGTGTCATCTTTTAGACTTGAGTGAATTATCCAGTTAAGGTTGGAGAAGGTTAGTGCATTAAAAATTGTTTGGCTCATTAGTTTACTGTCTTCACATCTGAGGTGGTAGAGGACTTGCTGAAAAATCTTCCTCGTGGAGTTTTGGGTATTACAGTAAGTTTTAAACGTGCTTGAATATGTTAGAAAGAAAGTAGGGTACGGAACATGTTGGTAAAAACATAAGCCAAGAGCAGAAAGAGGAAGGAGGAGATGAGCTAATTATTCCAGTTGAAGCTGTCACTTTGTGAAAATGAAACTGTAGAGTTTTTGAGATTTCTTTTGTATCACCCCTGTTGAATAAAGCTGGTATTGAAGTCCCAGGCCTTCCTAAAAGGACAGTGCCAATTCCTTGGCAAGAAGCTCGGTTGTTGAGGGAACTGGGATGCTTCGTTCCCTGTCTTGGGATGCTGTGGGATGTGCCTGTTCTTTCTCCAGCTTGCTACTGCAAAGAGCCAGTATTCCCTTGTTTTCCTGCAGTGTAATGCTGCTTTCACATGAGAATAGACAATCTGTTGCTTTTACCTTCATAAAGAGTATGAAGATGAATTTGCCTTAAAAAAAACCCAACCCAAACCAAAACCAAACAACAACCCCAAAACAACAACAAACAAAACCAACCCGCAACAACAACGAAGAAAAAAACACATACAGAAAACCAAAACCAAACCAAACCCCCAAAAATTTCTTCAGTTCTAGCAGCTGGTTTCAGCAACCTGCACGCTGCTACTGAAATGCCAGCTTTTAATCTCGATTTCATAACTTTAAGAAAAGGTGCAGACAGAGGCACAAGACCTAAAGCAATTTTGGTTTTTGTAAAGGAGGGAAAATCACGTGTGGTGGGTCGTGTTTTGCAGGGTAACATTGCAGTCGTTCTTTGAGCAGTTGTCATGTTCTAGAAGCCTTTGTCTTGGATTTAAACGCTGTAAAAAGAAAATGGTAATTGCCAGTTTCAAGGAAACGTTGTTTTCTGTCTTTTAATTGCTGGCATCCTTGATGCAGCGTGATCTCATTGCATGAGAAGAAACCAACAGTATTATTAGGTGGTGGATAGGGAAGAGATTGGGAGTCCTTGTTTCTCCCAGCGTTGCAGTATTACCCTGTTGGAGTGTTTGACTATTTTTGTTTCTCTTCTTTCTTCTCTCTCTCTCTCTCTCTCTCTCCCTCCCTTTCTCCCTCTCTCTCTCTCTCCTCCTCTTCTTCTCTCTCTCTCTCTCCTCAAAACAAATACTGCTGTCTGAAAAGAGCCATTTGTTTAAGGTAACACTAAAATTTAAGGTATCCCCTGAGAAGCTGGTATGTTTTTTAGTAATGAAAAGTACCTTGTGAACTACAGTAACTTTGCTTTTCATTGCATGGAGTTCAAGTGCTCAGAGGCCTGATAGCCTATGCGTGGCCGTTGTTGAAAATGTTGGCTGTTAATCATGAATGATTAACAGGTTGTTTTATTTATAAAGCACATATCTGCTTCCTACTCTGGCAGTACAAAAACCTAGCTCTGAAAAAGCTGTGTGTACAGGCCCAGTCTGAAGAATGTTTGGTGATCCTGGAAGCTTTTGTCCTGCCTGTAGGAAGCTCTCCACCTGATCTGTTTGCAAGGATTTAGTGCTAGCAGATTTTTTTTTTTCTTTGAGGCTGAACTTACACAGTGGATTTCTGAAGTATTAAAACACAGAGCATTACTGAGTTGGGGAAGGCCCTTAATATTCATAAAGTTGTCATAGTGCTTAATTATCTCTACAGTTTTCATGCAAGTTGCAGCATCATAGAAGTATTTCTCCTAATTTTTCTTTATCACTTTTCCAGCAAGAGTCCTTCGTTATTCTTTGCAGGAAGAAGCAACATGAAAAAGTGTGAAATCCATATCGAATAGGAAGCGAATGTTGAAATATTTTTGGGTACAAGGCATTTTATGTGTGCATGCACAGGCACGTTGAAGGACGTATTCTTGTGATTCTGATAGTGAAAAGACAAGAAATCTCTTTTGATAGATTTCATTCCATGTTTATGAGCATTTGGAGCTTGTTAGTGCAACAGTGAAGCTCAGAGTGAAGTTGTAGCTGCAAGTTCTCCTGTACATACAGATCTGTTTAGTGTTTAGCATGTATCTAAGTTTCACTTCACTGTGTGTTGCCTAGCTTTGGGAAACCAGCCGTGGAAGTAGTCAGACACTATTTTGGTCTAGGTAATGCTTTATTTGGATTTATACATTGGTAATGAGTAATGGGTTTGCAAAAATGAAAGGAATAAAGTTAAATCGATATGCTTTTTGTCTTGAAACTATTAAAGGTTTTTGCAGAACAGAGTCTTGAACTTAAAATGGTCATCTGAAATGAAACGGTGAGGTGGTGCAGGGCCTGGGAGCTCTACAGGGACATCTAGTGGGACCTGCCTCTCTGCAGGACTCTCCTTCCCAAGGTGGGAGGGGGAGAAGATTGACATTCCTGCCAACACTGGTGCAGAATGTACCCTGAAGTTAATTTTGGGAAACTTAGAGCTTTCCAGAAGCTGTTCTTCTCATCAACAAATGATAAATTCTTCACCAGATGAGCCTTGTTTAGGCTGGGTGCTGCTGAACTGAACGTTACTGTGGACACAACAACGTATCTCATTGCGTGGCTCAAGGTATGAGGAAGTGTTGTTGTACGCTACGTGGTTACTTAAAATAGTTGCTGATAAGAAAGTTCGATCCCCCAAAGACGCACTTATGAGCTAGGTTGTGTCTTAGGTTGTTGAGTTTGCATTTTTTTTTTTACTCTTTGCTGAAAGCAATAACTTACAGGTGCCTTTCCAAAAATGTGCAATTTCCCTTGAAAAATGTCAGGGGAAAACAACAGGGTATGAAAGTAACCAGAGTCTTGAGTGGCAGGACTTGCTTAGGGCAAAAATTCTGTCTTTCCCTTGAAAACCAGAAATCAGTACGTTGAGTTTGGAAGTACTAAGCATTCAGAAGAACCCCCCTCGTGATGCTGATGCTGTAATATCATGTTAGAGTTTAACGAGTATGTTGCCTGAGTTACGTGGCAGGATGTTGGCTGTGAGCTTCCAGTATTGGCTTAGCACATCCATGTCCTGCAGTTTCATCTGGAATTGTTCGGGTTACAGTGTTGAAACCTCAGTGTGAAACCTCTGAGCAATATTCCTATGTGTTGCTTAGAATATGTTCTAAAAACTCTTATTAAGCTTTTCAAGCTCGAGTACAGGAAATTCCATCTCAACATGAGGAAGAACTTCTTTACTGTAAAAAGTTGTAGAGCATTGGAATAGACTCCCCAGAGAGGTTGTGGAGTCTCCTCTGGAGACTTTCAAGACCTTTGTGGATTTCTGAGTGATCTGCTCTAGTTTAGCCCTGCTCTGGCAGGGGGGTTGGACACGCTGATCTCCAGAGGTCCCTTCCAACCCCTACCATTCTGTTATTCAGTGTCATAGGCTTTCTATTTGGAAAACACCTCCATTAATGCACAGAACTGTGCTTTTAATAACGGCACTTCATTGTCTTAATGAAAACAAAAAGAAAGCAACTGGCAAACGCAGGCCTAGATGGAAAAGCCACCTTGTTGTCTGGTGTGGAACAGCAATTTTAGGAGTGTTGTGTAAGCCACGAGCCTCCTGCCACAGCAGCCTGGGCACTTGGTGCTGCTGCTGCTGCTTTTGCCACTTCCTTGAAATAGAGGAAGAGCCTGATGGGTTGTGCACCCCTGGCTGTAGGTGTTTGTTGTTCCTTCAAGTGACAAGCCCGGTGCTTTAATGGCAGGATGGTTTACGTGGGAAATGCAGCTCTGTGGGTTAATTGGGAAACGAATGCAGAAACTGGAAGGTTACTTTCCCAGCATCCCAGGGAACCAACCCCTAAAAACAGTGGGGTGATGCTTCTTGGTGCTGTCGGTGCTCTCAAGGGTGACTCTACCACAGGCAGCCATTCCACCTTCCTTCTCCTCCAGTGCAGGGTGGAGATACTGCTGGGACTCTACATAGTAGAAAAATAGTCTTTTACTGTTCATCAACATTTGTAACAGATTTTTTTTTTTGCTTTGAATTAGCTGGAGGAAGACGCTAATTGGTCTTGGCTCTCTGATTTTGCCAATGCTGCAACTTAGTTTTTTTCTCCCCTTGTGGTTTGCCTTAAAACATACTGTACTTGCTAAATCTAGTAAGCTGTGTTTTCTCTTTCAAAGGCACACGAAACAAGTCTGTGCCTGTTTTAATCTCATTAAGTTCCTCTCTAGCTGTTTCCCCTTTTGGTTGTGGATATTGCCCATATTTGGTTCTCGCTATGGTGCAATCAGTTTATATCTGATTCTGTGGTATGATACGCTGTCTTGCCTGAGCAAACCCCAATAATTTATGAATAGATGTGGCCTAGATTAGCAGGTTAGGATTTTAATGTTTAAAAGTACATTATAAAAGATCTTTTATGTAATACAATATGGGTTTGGTTTTTTTTTTCTGTGAAAGATGCAACAAGGCACAAGGACTTGCCTGCAGCAAAACTTCTGAGTTAAAAACAAGAGGGGGGAAGGGATGGTATAAATTATACAGTTCCCTCCTTTAGAGTGCCTAAATAATGTGCCCTAAAATGCAGAGATGGCATTGCATTACCAGGAAGCTATTCAGTTTGCTTTAATAACAAGCTGCTTTCACAGTCTCATAATCACAGCTCTCGTGGAAACACACGCTCTTACATTCTGCATGGTGTGTTTAATGTGCTTGTATTATACTTCAAAAATGAACATCTGGAAGCATCTTTCTCTCCTAAACACTGCCGTGGCTTTTTTGAAAGTACTCATGGTTTCAGTGAGTGCCACAGACTTTTAAGCATGCTTTCTGCCGGCCTTCGTGTTAGCAAACTATTTCTTAATGAGAAATTGTCATTAGCATTTTGTTTTCCCGTAGATAATTGTTGTTCTACTTGTGTGTGTGTAACTGAGCAAAATTAGGTGGCTAAGAATATCCGCTCCTATAAGGAGAGGGTGGTAATCAGAACACTCAGTGATACTGCCTAAAATATTTTAAAATGAGAGTATGTTGAGAAAAGCACACAGGTAAACTGTCCAGGTGTTTTCCAGAGCTCCTCAGTCACAACATCCAACCAAACTGTCTGTTTAGATCTTGTTGAGAAGATAAAAATGCTGCTTTATGTTCCCCGTCATCTGTATGAGCAGGGAGGGGGAAAGGCTGGGGAACCTTCTCTGCCTAACAAGTGGCATCTCAGAAATGCTACGTTTTGTCATCTTGTTCAAGACATTACTCACAGTTCCTGAGCAACACTTGAACTGTAAAGCTCAAGTTTTTCAACACGGCAAGCGTATAATTATGATGATTCCAGTGTATTTCAAATCCCCTGTAAGACATAATTATCAGCTGTCAGCTGGAGAAATGATGAAAAATTGTTTCAGTATTAAATAAAGAAAGCTTGTGACATCTACCTTGTAGTTAAAAATCTAATGTTTTCATGCCCCAGCATTTTGTGGCCGTCCTTTGTGCTTTTGTACTTAAAAAAAAAAAAAGGGAGTTTGTTGGTTTGTTTTACTACTGTAATATATTCTGAATTGTACGGGAGCATTCTAAAATTCATTTGCTCTTTAACAATACATTTCTTCTCTCAATAGCCAACTACTCCACCAAGCCAAGGGAGGCCTGATTCACCAGTTTATGCTAATTTACAAGAACTGAAAATATCTCAGTCTGCACTTCCACCACTACCTACAAGTGCTCCAGTCCAAATAAATGGGGAATGGGAAACCCATAAAGATACGACAGGACGCTGTTATTACTACAACAGAGGATCACAGGAGCGAACCTGGAAACCTCCACGGTGGGCCCGAGATGCAAGCATTAATAAAGGGGATTCCCAGAGCCATGCAGATCATGAGGTAGTTCCTTCTGAGATCATAAGCAATGAGATTGTAATGCATATGAATGCTGTTTTGCTATGGGATTTGGTGTCGCTGAGTTTCGAGGTGTCAAGGCGTGTGTCTTCTTTTGTCTTTTTGGTCACGTGTCTTGGTATGAAGTGGTAAACAGTTTGGCTCTTCAGTTGATTTTAGGCATAAGAATGTGTGTGTGAATTATGTACGAGAGCAGTAAATTTTAACGGTCCCTCAGCAGGTACTGCAGCTTTTCTTTTACAGGTAAAGGAAAACTAAGGTATTTTAAAACTAATCATAGAATGCCTTGGGTTGGAAGGGACCTCTAAAGGGCCATCTGGTCCAACCCCCCAGCAGTGATCAGGGACATCCTCAGCTAGAGCAGGTTGCTCGGAGCCTCGTCAAGCCCCACCTTGAATGTCTCCAGGAATGTGGCCTTCACCACTTCCCTGGGCAACCTGTTCCAGTGTCTCACCGCCTTTGTAAAAAGGAACATCTTCCTAATGTCCAATCTAAATCTACCCTTGTCTAGTTTAAAACCATTGCCCCTCGTCCTATCACTATGTGCCCTTGTAAATGGGTCTTCTCCAGCTTTCTCGTAGGCCCTGTTCAGGTACTGAAAGGCTTCCCAGAGCCTTCTCTTCTCCAGGCTGAACAATCCCAGCTCCCTCAGCCTATCCTCGTAGGAGAGGTGCTCCAGCCTCCTGATCACCCTTGTGGCCTCCTCTGGCCCCGCTCCATCAGGTCCCTGTCCTTCCTGTGCTGAGGGTTCCAGAGCTGGACGCAGCACTCTGGATGAGATCTCACCAGATCAGAGCAGAGAGGCAGACTCACCTCACTCAGCCTCCTGGCCATGCGTCTTCCGCTGCAGCCCAGGATGCGATTGGCCTTCTGGGCTGCAAGAGTACATTGTTGGCTCATGTCCAGCTGCTCATCCACCAGAATCCCCTAGTCCTTTTCCTCAGGGCTACTTCTATCACCTCATTGCCCCAGCCTGTAACTAATAGGACTATAAATGACACTAGACTAAGACAACCATCATAACTTCTCGGGCATGGAGCGCATTCACTTTCCCGGTGTATTTGGCACATATTTGGGACAGAAGGTGTGTTAGAGGAGAGGGAGTGTGACAGTGCTTCTAGAAGCACAGTTCACAGGGATACGTTGAAAAAGGCAAGGGGAATGATTTATTTTTATCAATATCACTTAAATACCCAGCAGAACAAAGCCTGGGGATATACACGTGTTTGCTACTGCTTGGTTACTGCTGTGGCAGTAATTTTAAATATGAGATGTTTTACTTATAGAGGAAAATATTTTCACAGAGAGCATTTAAGGTAGATTTAGAGAACTCCAGAGTTCTCGAGTCAAACCCAGACATAATGGAGTTTCACAACACGCTTTCCACCTCCTTCAAAAATACTGACCTCAGTGAAGCTTCTATCAAATTAAAGATACTGGGTTTGGTTTTGTACTTATGAATTTATAGAATTATTAACAGTACTTATAAACCTGTCATGCTTTAAAAATCCCCCCCCCTTTTTTTTTTTTAAAGAAGGGGCACATGTGACTGTTGAAACTCCAATTTTAATTCATGAATTCTTAAAGAGGTAGAATAATTATAGTGGATATTAAAAGCAGGTTTAGCTGGATAACTTGTTGCAGCATTTTATTTAATGATTTGCTTAGATTTAAATTGACACACTTGTCAGCAGTTTCTGCCTTGGATAGCCGTAGAACAAAGTAGGGAGAAAGGGCGGTTAAAGGAGCAATATTTTGTTATTAAATTGTGTAACTTTAAGAAAAAACCTTTTCTTGGTGCTGCAAATGATATTCTAGGGAACAGAAGCCAAGAACATGAAAACTACCATGCTAGAAGCTCTGTCTGGTGAAGTCTGTGTCCAAGGGTAGTAAATGCTGATGAGGAGAGGAAATCCTCCTTAGCTTTTGGGAACTGCAGTGCTTCAGGTAAAGGAAAGGAATAGTTGGGAGATCGATATTACTATGGAAGTACACTTAAAATAGCACTCTCGTGTTCAGACTTAGGTTAATCAGTTTATTGATTGAAAGAAAAAGCAAGTATTTATCAAGAAATCTTCTATATATTTCACTTTTATATGTCTTTTTACAATATGTATAGTTTAGGTGGGTTTCCTCCTGAACTTTCACAATATTTAGATTTAAAATATAATTGTGGACAGCTGAATATTTTTAGATTGCTGGAAGCCCTGTTGTAGAAGTCTGTCTCTGGGATGGTACTGCCAGAAACAGGAGAGAAAGGAAAAAGGGACCCTTCCATTGCCTTTGGCGTGGACTTCTTAGCAGTCGTGACATCCACAAGCATTTAGACAGCCAAAGAGAGAAAAGCTGTGGATGTTGTCTACCTAGACTTTAGTAAAGCCTTTGAAACCATTTCCCACAGCAGTCCCCTGGAGAAACTGGCTGCTTAGACACAGGTCCTCTTCACTGGATGAAACAACTGTTTGGATGACTGGGCTGGTCACAAGTGGTGTTCCCCAGAGCTCAGTACTGGGGCCCGTTCTCCTTAATATCTTTATCAATGAATCTGCATCCGGGGATTGAGGGCATGCTCAGTAAGTTGGCAGACAGCACCAAGTTGCATGGGAGTGTTGGATCTGCTTGAAAGGAGAAAGGCTCTACAGAGGGTTCTGGCCAAGGCAATTGTAGAAGGTTCAGCAAAGCCAAGTGCTGGGTGCTGCACTTAAGTCACAGCAAGCCCATGCAATGCTACAGGCTTGGGTAAGAGTGACTGGAAAAGAACCTGGAGGTGTTGGTCAAGAGCCAGCAGTGTGCCCAGGTGTCCAAGAAGGTCAGTGGCATCCTGGCTTGTATCAGAAATAGTGTGGCCAGCAGGACTAGGAGATGATCCCCTTGTACTTGGCATTGATGAGGCCACATCTCAAATATTGTGTTCAGTTTTGGGCCCCTTGATACAAGAAATGACATTGAGGTGCTGGAGCGTGTCCAAAGAAGGGCAGCTAAGGTGGTGGAGGATCTAGAGAACAAGTCTTGTGAGGAGTGGCTGAGGGAATGGGGATTGTTTGGCCTGGAGAAAAGGAGGCTCAGGGGAGACCTTATCACTCCTAGAAGTCCCTGAAAGGAGACTTTAGCAAGCTGGGGTCAGTCCACTTTCCCAAGTAACAAGTGACAGGACAAGAGGAAATGGCCTCAGGTTACACCAGGGGAGGTTTAGGTTGGATATGAGGAAAAAATTCTTCCCAGAATGGTTTGTAAAGAACCAGCACAGGCTGCCCGTGAAAGTGATGGATGCACCGCCCCCGTAACTACTTACTGTAGATGTGGTGCGCAGGGACATTGCTTAGTAGTGGGCTTTTCTGTGCTGGGTTAATGGTTGGACTTGATGAATTTTTTTTTTTTTTTTTTTTTAAAAGGTCCTTTCCATCCTAAGTGATTCTGTAATTCTGTTCTTGCCACAGGCTAGTGACAGCAACAGGTAAACTGGTGAAATGTTTGTGCCTGTCACTTTGGGATCTCTGACGATGATCCGTTAATTTCTCGCTGCCTGTCCTTTCACTGGATAAGAGTCTGGTTTTAGTCTGGATGAGGTGATTCTTTTTTTGAGTAATAAATCTCCCTGTAGTTAAGTGTAACTCGTTTTCTGTTGGCATAATTCTTCCTTCTTTTCATGGAAGGACTTCCAGTAATTCTTTCTCTATCTGCAAATGATCGCTCTGACTCTTACTCATACCTCTGTACCACAACTTCACCGCATGATCGCATGTTCAGAAAGTTTGTTTCTTTTTCATTGCCCATAATTTTTTCAGCTCAGTTCTGCTGCTTTTGTGATACTTGAGATATCACAGATTTGCCTTCAGACGGTTATATTATCAAGTTTTCAGTCTTTGTAATACCAGTGGATGATGCCTGTTTTGTTTAATAACCCCACACAAGTTTATATTTCCAGTACCACATGTTCCTTAAGTATTTGTGTTATCAAAGTGGGAGTCTAGAGAGATACCTTGCAAGGTCATGCAAACCACTTTCCAGCAGTTACGGGTTTATTTTGAAGCTGCCTTTTTTTTTTTTTTTTTTTCCTCCTTTCCCCTTTCTTTTCTGCATTTGAGACTGTGCTTCACACCCCACTGTTCACGCTCACCTTTCTGTTTATGACCTCTGAGTACTTTAAATTAAAATAATTAAAGGTTGAGATCCAAGCCTAAGCTATGGTAAAATGTAGGATATTCCAAATTTTGTCTGATTATGAAGCCTTCGAACAAATATGTCTTAATAATTAGTAAGAACAGACTTAATTTATTATAATGAAGTTAAGTTAGCTTTTACACACTACTCTGAGTTACCTTCAGGTTCAGTAACAAAAGAGCACGTGCCAGAAGGTTAAACACTTGTTGTATCCCTACTGATTTGTCTTCAGGGGAGCTTGCATCATGTTAGGTAGCAAAATGGCAAGGTGATGTGAAAATGAGAACTGTGACTGATCTTGTATCCTAATCTAGCTGTAATGTGTCGAGAGCGTGAAATAGCCTATAGTTGTCTTAGAACATTGTCATTAGAAAGGGAATTCTATTGAATAATTAAGGAAGGGCAAAATTGTACCTAATTTGTCAAAGAAGTTGGTAACAGATAAGGGCTCAAGCAAAACAGTTGTAGGTTGGGCAGTTATTTAGATGGGGCAGGGGGAAAGCAGTGAAGTCCTATTGACAAGGCCTTTAGGAAGGATTTTGGAATGACAGATAAAATTTATCAGCAGTAGTGGCTTGTAATGTATTTGAGGAGGGGAGTGCTTAGGAGTAATGGGGAGAAATGTGTCAGATATTAAAGTGATTTAGTTCAGGTCTAAAAGGAATGAGATGTCATCATATCAGAGAAAGGCAAACCTCTAATACCGAGCTAGGAGACCATAATATGAAGTAGAGATGAACAAATTAACCAGCAAGCTGTACAAAAGCACCAGGTTAAACTGGAAAATACATTTAAAACATTTGGCCAAGGTACAATTTCCTTTTTTTTTTTTTTTTGCTTCAAAATACACAAAGGGCAATGAAGTGATGCTAGCTTCTTTAGTAGTATTTTTTAATTATTCACTATTATTTCTTACTATTTTGATTTTTAGAAGTAGTAGTAACTTGCTAAACTAGACTGGGTAAGTGATGGAACAGTTACAGTGTCTATTCTTTTTTAAAATAAATGTATGGTGATGATCTGCTCTCAAGAATTTTCCATGTAAATGGAAGAAAACCAAGAAAGACAGTAGAAGTGATGAAGTTAGGGAGCCTTTTCTGTAATTCCCTTTAATGTCACAGCAAAGTTCTTACAAGGAGTGAGGTTGGGCAGCTGTCTGCTTAAGATGGCTTTATTTAAATGTGGTGTGGTACAACTGAGGATGGGACTCAGAAGAAGGAAAAAAAGCACATCAGCAGTTAATACTGGAGAAAAAGTGTTGAAAGTTAAATTGAAAGTTGCTGAACGTGGTTTAGCCAATGTTCTCTAACCTCCTGTTGATGCAGCGTTACCAGTTGTTCCTACCAGCCGAGGGACAAGGAATACCTTGACTTGGTAAGCTTGTGCCATCTCAGGTATGTGAGATCACTTAGCCTTGAAGAGTCAAGACTATTACGATGTGAGCACTCTATAGGTAGACACATTAACAATCATTCTTACTGAACAACAACATTTTTTTTCTAGGAGAATTTTAATTGTTAACTAAGTCTTTAGTTTTACACATGGACAGTGTTTCCTCAGTAGCGGGAGTTGCTTGGAAGAGGCAAATAAAAATGTATTGCTTTATTCGGCCATAATTCCTGGTAACAGTCATGATGTAAATGTCCGAAGTCTGCTGCTCAGATCATATGTCAATGCACTTAATATTTAACCACTAAAACATAACGTAAACTTAAATATGTGTATACAATATAGGTGTCTTACAAACAGTAGTTCTGGTGGGGCAGATAGCACTCTTATTAACTCCTCAGTCTTAATTTTTCAAGTGTAAAAATGGGACTTAAGAGTCTTTTTATTTATTTTTAATTTTTTTTTCCCCAGGTTCAAAATTGTCACTTGAGAATTTCATATTACCCCTCGTGCAGGAGAGGTGACCTTGTTTAATTCATAGTTTACATTCTCACATTCTGTAGGCTGTAAAGGTCACTTAGATTGTTTTGTTTCGGTTTCATGTGACTTTATTAATGACCTGAATATTTCCCATGAGTTTTGCTGTGCTTGGTGAGCTGGCTGATGTCAGCGCAGGGCGTTTGTGGCGCCCAAGTGGTAAGGTGCTCAGAAAGGTAACACCAAAAACCTATGTAATAATCATTTGGAAATGTCACTAAACGCGTAGTCTCATGGAACCGCTGACTTAAACTGGTGTGTTTCTGATACCTGGGTATTTTGGGGTAAGATTTCCAGGAAAGGTATTTCTTTTTAGCTTAAAATTGAAATTCTGCCTTTCTTTTGCTTTAAACTTTTCCTCAAAACCCTTATGCTTGTGTTATTGAACCGTAATCAATAATTAACTACGGTAATTTCTGAATAGCAGGATGTGTTCCCTCCGAAGTGTTCTACCTCCTATTAGCCAAAGATGCAAGGTAGTCTGAAATTGAATTCCTCAGCAAACAGTGGCACAGAAATACTGTTGTGGGAGATGAAGACTGGGAGATTTTGTTGCTGTTGTTGTTGCACAGAATGGATGCTTTGGCTAATGCTACAGTATGTTAGCAAGGAGATGAACAAGGTGTATGAGGGAACAGAAGTTGTTTGATGTGTGAGTGCAAAACCTTTTTTTCTCCTTTACACATCAGACTCGTTCCTTACCTTCCAATTCATTTCTACTTTCAGAAAATAATTTTACACCTCATCTAGCCCTGCCTCTGCTCATTGTCATATGCATCAGAGTTGGAAGGAGGAGGGTGGAAATAGTGAATATTTTAGGTTGTACTGGACAAATGCTGTAAAGTGCTGGGACTTAAAAAGGTGCAACTGAACTTTCAAGTCATCCTTAATGATTATTGTGGTTCCAGATATTACTTGGAAAGGGAAGAAAAGGATTTAGGTATGGAAGTTGGGATGTTGCCAGAAAAAGAAGGTAGCAGGTCTCCCAAGTTGTTTGTTTGTTTGTTTGTTTTCAGGCAATAAAGATTATTAAATCTCTATCTCTTCATTGTTGAGTAATGTAAATTTATGGGAATAAAATTTAGGTCAGCAAAATAAATAAATAAATCAGAGTTGAAGTTGGAGTATGAGAAATTTGGTATAACAGAATTAAAAAAGCCCCACTGTATCAGTATAAACCAGTTGTTCTGAAAATAATTGAACTTGCTTAGCAATTATCAAATATTTCGGTGCCGTAAAAATGCATCTCTTATTCCCTGATGTAAGTTACAAAAATGTGAACTCCCTGAATTTATTACTATTCTCTTTCTAGGCAAATAATCTTTGATCTTTCAGATTTGAAAGCATTTTCATTCTCAAAACTGCCTTGTATGTTTCTGACTACTTGTAGCATCTTTCATCAGAAGAAAACGACCACAGTTCTTGTTACAGCCAGTCAGATAGTCAGTATGGTTCTCCTCCAAAGGGTTGGTCAGAAGAGTTGGATGAACATGGTCAAACCTTATATACCAATGACTATACTAATGAAAAGGTACTTTTTCCTTCTTCTCGTCACGTGTTCTAAATCTTCTTCACTAATTCATTGCTAGAAATGCAGATTTCATTTCTAGAAATGAAAACCATACCTCAGCAGCATCTTGTGTTTTAAATATGCATGAAACTTTAGCAACTGAAGTGACTTATTTGTGTGTGTGTGTGTGTCTTACTTATGTATGTACTTTACTATTTAGAAAAAGCTTTATTTCCAGTTGGCATCAGATTATATTAAATGAACATATGGTGTACAATTATATATATTTAATTCCAGCCCTCCCCCATCCTCTCGATTACGTTTCAGGAATGAACTTCATAACCAGTATAATGTTTTTCTTACTGTCTTTCAAGAGAGTTCTTGTCTACATAGACCTTCCAGTTAGGATGGGTTTGAACTGAAAGCGGTGTTGCTGTATTGGGTTCATCCTTGACTTTACTAGAGATTTTCAGTACTACTTTCAGATGTAGACAAACTTCTTAATTAAATTGTAGCTATATCAGCTTGTATACTATTCTTAATTACCAAATTGCTCATGACAACCTACTGTAATTCTGGGTGCATCGTAAAAATTTCTCCCACTTAGGATAAATGACAATATTGGTTTAATTGTTTATATTTGTAAACCAGTCACTTTTTCTAATTGTTCACTAAAGATGCATTTTGGTTTTTTTTTTTTTTTTTTTAACTTCAAAAAATGTTCACTGAAACAATAGTTTGTTTACTCACCGTGTTCCAGCACCACCTCTTCTCCACTTGTAGAGGACATACCTATGTTTTGACAAATATGCAAACTTTTTTATTTTTTATTGCACTGGGATTTACAGAAAACAATGTTTCCCATTAGAAACAATTTATTGAAAGGCAATCTGGTGAAACCTGCTTGACCACAGAGCTTTGCTGTGAGTACTTCTGCGTGATCATCTTGTAGACTGTTGCTCAGTTCTTTCCTAATAACTAGTCACAGTTTTACGTCTTTGACTGTGGGAGTTGTTTATAGAAGTTACAGAAATTACTTTCATGATTTACTAAGGATCTTGTGTTCCTGTTCTTGAACAGCTCCATTTTTAAAGCATCAGGTGCAATTGTCTCTAACTATCAGCATTTGCTGGTTGAGTTTCTTGTAATTCTGTAATTTTCTGTCTAAAATAGAATTACAGATCTGATGCAAAGATTGTGCTTCCTTAAACTGACACTATAATGTTGATGAGTGAGATATACCATCCTAAAACATACCTGTTTATCACAATCTCTTGTGTGGTATTGCAGGAGTATTTTCTGAGGAGTTACAGAAAGAAAAAAACCCAATAGTTAACCTAATTTGGGAAGCTGAAAACCGTGTTGCTTTCATTGCTAACTAACTTTGGTTAGTTAATGGAGGTTGTGCACTAGCTGCTGCTGAAGTGGATGGCACCTCATTAAAAATTAACTTTTAAATCCCAAGTATCAGAGTTTTACTGTGTTACGACCGTCACTCTGATTACATTTCTCGTCATTACGTTTCTTTCTACAGTGGATAAAGCACGCAGATGAACAAGGTAGACCCTACTACTACAGTGCTGATGGTTCCCGGTCGGAATGGGAGTTACCTAAGGTGAGTGACCTAAAAAAGGAACTCTGACAGCTTAGGACTTTCCATGTCTCTCTAAATATTCCATGTGCTGAATGGGAGCTAAATATTCTATGCGTTTAATGGGAGTTATTCACAACAAGAGGACTTGTCTATCGGATGTGCTGACTTCTTGCATTTTGGTGGGATTTCTGATTGTGAAGAGGAAGACGATATGCTGAAGGACAAAGTTAAGAGAAGTAAACAAATGACTTGGATTCACGATCCAAGAGCATAGGTGTTTCCAGAAATCCTTAGCGTTTTCCTTTAAATACTGTGGAATAGATTAAAAATTTCAGCAAAAGATTTAGCTAATTTATGTAACTATGTACCTGATGAACATGCAGCAGTGCTATTACACTTGTCATTGAAGCGTGATTGAAGATTAGTATCTTGAAAATTTTACTGCAGCTTGTTCCAAAAGTGCTTAGGAAAAAATGAATTGGAAAAACAATGTAGACTGCAGAACTGCTTTGAAGAAAAACCATCTATATTGAAAAGTTAAGAGTGGTGAGAGAAAACCGTAGAAAGGTTTCAGCATCGTAACTCTTGCTTAAATGAAAACTAACTTAAAAAGAAAAACAAATCTGCTTTGGGTCAGTTGTTTTCCCCAGTGTATGTAGATCAAATAGTGCCTTCCAAAATGTGAAATAAATCCCGATGGACGAGCGGGCAATATAGTGCTGTTGAACCAGAAAAAGAAGAGAATCTTTTTGTTAGATGGTTCTTAGTAATCTGGACTTCATTCTAGCTAAAAATCATTTGGAGGTTTCTGGAAACAGCACGTTAGCTGAGCTAATACTATAACAGTTAAAATCTTCACTGTTCCAGATTAACTGTAAATGTGAATGTGCTCAGGAATAACAGTTCCAGGATTTTTTGTTCAAAGATCGTGAGGGTGTATGTTAGGAAGGGGGGCAGTTACAAAACAAATTACTTCAGACAGTCTCATAGAAAACCCTCCAGTCATGTATATTTAAATAACATCTCAGAATAGCTGAATGCCCCTGGCTGAACATGATGTCTCAGATGGAATAGCTTTGACAACTGCTGAAAAGTCTATTAAGGCACATGATGAGTGTGACCCAGCTTTATGCAGTGGAAGAGAACATCACACTGAATTATACTTTAAAATGGATAATATCTTTAACTGTAGTTTTTACTATATCTTGCAAAAGACTTTGAGTTTTCTCCTGTGCCTATGAGTTCTGCTGCATTCAGTTGCTGTTTCTTGCCAATTATTAAAACAACAAAAAAACCCACCTGAAAATCAAACCAAAAAACCTCACTTAGCAAATAAAAGTTCATTCCTGGGTAGATCACTATGATGAAATATGTCTTATTTCCTGTGTAGTGAATGAATGACATCTAAATCATGTTGAGAAAAGTTACAACCCTATTCCAGAAACCTACTTTTCTAACGTGACTTTTATAATTCAAGCAAATGAGAAATCTGTAGTAAAGGGGGGGAATTCTGAATTCGAGGTTGGGGCGAAGTGAAATTGATCTCAGGAATGAGAAGCCTCCAATTCCTTTATTTGAAAAAGGGTAATCTTTCAAAATGTCCCAAAAAATGAAGAAAACTCTCTTAATAAATATTGACTAAGTAGATCAAAGGGACGGTGGAGAGAACAACCCAATAAAAATTGGAATTTAACGGTGTCTCAGCTCTTCACAAAACATTCCTAGGCAGATACCTGGCGTAACAGCTTGATGCTGGGCTGTCTTCTGGCTGAGCATTCTGATGCAAGAGTAGACTGTGAAAGGAACTGCGTGTACCGTAAGACTCTGGGTGAACTCAGGAGTTTTGGTGTTGATATTCAGACTGATACTGCAATTACACTTCTCAGAAGTTCCTGCAGCGTTAGCTCCCTTCACTGTATCTACAGAGAAGCGAGAGGTAGAGGAGCTTTATTTCTGGCAGTCTTAATAGACCAGCAGTCTGTTAATTCAGTGTCTGTGCACTGCCAATGACAAGTGTGAGCTCAGGGCCCTGCATTCTGATACTCAGGTGAATGATTTTCCTGCTGGAGACCTGAATGTTGTCAGAGCGAGCAGGCTATCTGGAAAATAACAACAAAACACGAGGCAGGTAATATCAGGAAGATATCATGCAATCAAGAAAATAAGAATATGTGAATAGGGTCCGGTTCTCTTACGGTAAATCTGTCCTGTTCTGAGCTGTGCTGTTTGATTGGAGGTAACACGCTGTGTGTCTTGGCATCATAGCCACTGCAAGTCAATGCACTAAACAGTATCATTAACAATAATTAATCATCTGCATGTTCTTGTCATAAAATTTGGGATTGCTTGGCAATAGTTGAGACAGTCTCAGCTGCTGTGAAGATCTAGGTGGTTTTTAAGGGTGAAAGTGCAAGTGATGTGACAAACCTGAGGTAAGTATGAGAAGGCAGAGAGATTATTTATTTATCTATTTATTTATTTTCCCTTTACTGTGTATATCTGTACTCGAGATGCCCGGTCTAGTCTTCATCATTTGTCCTGATGTTTGGTGGTTCTCACCCTGCGCTCTCCTCTCAAATAAGGGGGAAGGGAGGTGGAGCGTGGAGGGGAGTCCCCCCCCAGCTTTTGCTTGGGTAAGCAGCAGGACATTTGTCAATCAGTGCTGACTTGGAGCTCTTCTTCAAAGTTCAGCCCCCTTAAGTCATCCTGAGGGGAACAAAGTGGGTAATCCAGAGGTGTTTTTCAGTCACTTGTACATCTGAGATAGAGCTGCTTGTTCCAGTGGTCTCCTTGTTCAGCATAAATTCTGTTCCTTAAGTGCAGCTGATGCCACCAATTGCTGCCGTTCAGATGTCCTGTGTCAGGAAATGAGGAATCTTCTTTCCATAGAGAAGAAAGGGAATGAAGTCCTTAAAAAGACAAAAAATAGTGGGGTTTTGTTTTGGTTTATTTTTTTGGTTTGTTTGTTTGGGGTTTTGTTGTTGTTGTTTGGCTGGGTTTTTATTTATTTATTTTTTACGATGTAGTTTTAAGGAAGATACGTTACTTCATTGGTAAACACAAAAACTGTGAGATTGTGGTTCGTCTATTGGCACACCAAAAAAGTTTATTCAAAGCCAGCAACAGTAGTAGCACTGAAGAGTGGTTTTGTTTTGAGGCCACATTTACATTAAGAAAAAAAAGAAAAAAGCACAACAAATATTTGATTTGACAGTCTATTGGGACAACTGGAAATAACATGGTAGACTATATAAGGTGCTAAGGGTACTAAGATATCAGAATATTTTGAAGTCCTGCTGTTCTGATTCCTGTTTGCAAGAAGTGAGAGTAAAATGGCTAACTTTGGGTCTTTACTAGCTTTAATTGTCTGTTGCTTCCCACTCTTTTCTCCCTTCACCTGCCCAGTTCCTTACCTGGCTGAGGATGTTGTTAATCCCAACCAAGAAGAATCTTTTTTTCTCTTAAAGCTGACAGAGCCGTGCTGTCTTCATAAGAATAGAGACAACTGCTACAAATAACTCGGAGGTGTTACATATATTCCAGTCACAGTTAGGCTAGGACAGAGCCCATATCCTAATTCTTAACACAGACTTAAATTCAAGATAAATTACTTTAAGTCTTTAACTGTTTAGACTTAAATTCACCAGGTTAGTGAAACAGAAAGTGCACGAAGGGTTTCCGTAAATAATAGTCACCAGTGTCACTGAAGTGTGAATCTGCTTTTGAAATAAACAGTTCTATTTCACAGCAAGAAATATGTTTGAATTGCCCTCTGAAGTGCACTAGAACTGCTGCAAGGGACGTTGCCTTCTGTAATTTAGACTTAGTTTTTTGCTTAGGTTTTAGTTGTAATCCAGCTGAGCAATTTTGCTGGGTATTGCATAGCTTGCTGCCCCGCTCGGAGTTGTTAGGAGCACTTGGATATTTCCATAACAAGATAGCATACTAGCATCAGATTCTTTGCCACGAATGATGGTTCAGCTCTTGATTTACCAAGGGGACAAACTAATAGTTGCTTAAACCTCAGCGTTGTAAGGAAGCGGTTGCCACGTGAGTGTGAGCTGAACCTCACACAAAGTCAGCACAATCTCGCAAGTGGTATTTCTGCAGTGACAACAGATACATTTCTGTCTGCACATCAACGACCAAATTTTCTTCTCAGTATTGCAAGATCCATTCACCTGGGAGTAGTTCATTACTCCTGTGCATATAGAAATAATGTAATGGAATGCTATATTTATCTTTTGAGCATCTGTTGACTTACCGGTGCGTGCAACCGTTCATAGTAAAATACAAAGCTAACACAAGTATAGTGTCTGCTATGGGAATAATAATGCTGGTTCTTTATTGGGGCAATACATGTAACTGCGTTATGCAATTCAGCTTAAATTTAGTGTTTATGTTCTTTAGATTAAACCTCGCCATATTTTGTTGGTATGTGCTCCTGTAGGTTATTCTGGCTTTGCTACCTGAGGCTCCAAACTTACAGTAGGAAGCGGCAGCAAAACTGTAGAATTCACTGTGCTTACAGAAATTCCTGCTTTAGCTTTTTTTTTTTTTTTTTAAATCAAAAGGGCACTTGACTTTCCTTTGTTATTTCTTACCCAGTGGATTCCAGTCCTTTACATGACTCTGCAATTGCTGCCTTATATTTCTGCCTTATGCAGATTTTTGTCTTCTGACACTGAATAGAGAATGAGGTTTTTAATGACTAAAACCGTACACTGATGTTGTCTTCCCGTAGTTGTTTTTTCATTATGAAACTATGTTTGAAATATTTTTTTATAATTCTTTATAATGTTCTGTCAGTGTTGGTGCTGATGATTTAAAATGACAGCGCTCCTAATGATAAGTATGCTGCAATGCTGAGAGGTAATTAAATGCTGGGTCCTTCTCATGACCTTCACATTTTCTCAGCCTGTATATCTTTGGATGCTCTTGAGTTATTGGAAAACCTATGTTGTGATAAATCCATCCTCTCCTTGGCCATTACAGTTGTGCTGAATCTGAATATTATTTCCTACTAAATATTTATTTTCCATGCTTACATACAACAAATCTTTTTATAAGTTATTTGTGATTATTTTGAAAAAGCAAATCCTCACCATGTCTTCTCTCCTAGACAACCCCAAACCTTTGGGTCAAAGAGAATTGTACCCAGGCAATCATGACTCTAAATACAAATACCAGGAATAAGAAAGCTTGCACTGTTGGAATGTATGAATGCTATGTCCAAATCTTGCTTGGTGAATTAGATTGTATTTACAGTTTGATTTATTTTTTTTTTTCTCTTCTACAGTATAATGCTTCACCACAGCAGCAGAGAGATATAATCAAGAGTAGGAGTCTGGACAGGAGGCTACAAGAACCAATAGTTTTAACAAAATGGAGGCACAGCACAATTGTGTTGGACACCAATGATAAGGTAGGAGCAAGTTTAACGGCGTGCTGGGATACCAACTGCTGCTCATGTGTGAAGTATTTAATCTAGCAGAAATTAGTATGCATGAATTTCTAAAATCTCATTTTATAAATATTTTATATGTTCTGTTGTATCATTGTGTATAACATTCAGTGAAACCAAAGGCTGTTCAATAACTTTACTACTGGTACTTGGTGTGTAGTAGCTCTTTTCTTGTTATCTGTGAAGTTTTTTAACTGATTTATTTTATTTAACTATTTTAACTAGTTCTCCTTACATTTGAGAATCTCCCAACCCAGTTTAGGCTGTGGAGTGCAATTAGGGTTTGAAATCAAGACTTACAGATGTGGATGAGGTTCTCATGTGAGGTTTAGTCATAATTCATGCCTGAATGTTTTCATTGTAGGAAACACCATGTAGGAATACACTCAAAGGATTGCAGATGAATAATTGAAACATTCATAGAATTGAAATAAAAGTTGCACTTGCTAAAGTAAAAACTATGCCTTAAAGATGTAAATAGTAGTATTAGGTAGTGGATTTATCCCTTCAATGACTGTTCCATTGATTTCCCCCGTAATACGTCAAGGAAAGAGGAGAAGCCGTGTGTGGCTACCGCAGGGTTGTGAGAGTGTTATTGAAGGAGAGAGGACAGTACTGAAAGTGCTGAAATGCTTGGCTTTGATCCTGTCTGGAGCTGAGCTGGGTATTTAGTCTGAAAACAGTTGTGGGTCAGTAACAACAAAAGCTGTTTCCTGCCCCTTCTTAGGGCATGTTCTTGATTAGTCTGGTTTGGGCTGTATTGTAACAGCTGCTGTTGAGGCCAACAAGGAGAAGACATTGCTCTCCCCATGCCCGTGTCTCTGGTTTTGTCCCAGCCATTGTGCCTGGGTGTTCTGCCTGTCAGTGTGGAGAGTTCATAGAATGGTAGGGGTTGGAAGGAACCTCTGGAGATCATTGAGTCCAACCCCCCTGCCAGCGCAGGATCACCCAGGGCAGGCCACACAGGAACAGATCCAGGCAGGGTTTGAAAGTCTCCAGAGCAGGAGACTCCACAACCTCCCTGGGCAGCCTGTTCCAGGCTCTGTCACTCTCACAGGGAAGAA
>JAAGNO010004283.1:39963-54651 GCA_033439905.1 Ceryle rudis | reverse complement strand
GGAAGAACAAACATAGGGCAGGAAAAAAAATCAGAGTTAAAAAAAAGGAGCAAAACCATGCACCTCCTGCGATCACTTCAAGTTGGGCTGCTTCGAAGAGTTGGGGAAAGAAAGGGGGAGGAGGGGGGGAGAAAAGTGACCCATGACTATGCTTTATTTTTCACCTAGAAATAACTGTCAGAAGTGACTCTAGGAGAGCTGGCAGCACTATGTAGAGACCTCTCCTTTCTATCTCAGACTGCTGCCCTTTCCAAACTTCCCAGACAGCTCGAAAGAGAAATCCAGTAAGAGTAAGGTGTCAGTAACAGCTGAATTTATCCAGACTAGTGCTGACTTCGTAGCACTCTGTTTTGAGAAAGCAGACTTTGTCTAGGTGGCAGCAGATGCTAAAGGGAAAGGTTTTCTTGTTACTCTCAACAAAATCTTGCTTCAGGAGGCCTTCATCTAAGCTTTGTATGCAGAGCATCTGAGCAGCCCTGTAGAGGACTCGTTCCTGGAAGCTTTCAGGGAGGGAAGTGGCCGCTGGCATCCTGTTTACACACACCCGGGAGCAGAAAAGAACCTTGGCAGGGAAGCTCCTAGGAGAGCCTGCATGCTAAACTTAAAACTTCCTTCAAGAACTGAAGTTTGTGATGAGTATATAAGACATTGCCGTGGCAGAGGAACTCTGCAGAGAGACCAGATTATTTGCATGGGTTTCCCCATCCTTGCATCTCATGCAGCAGTTTGGGCACTGCTTATGTGAAGGAGTAGGGGAAGACTTCCCATCTGAGAAATTTCTCTTCTATTTTTTGACTTCTTCTGTGCATCTCTGAAAAAGTGAAGGGAGTCAGGCCAAAAAGATGGGTAGGGAGCAGAGGTCTTTGAGGTAGTTCTGTGGTCTGTCGGGTGGGAAGTTCAGCAAGCTGATGTGTTGGAGGGCTTTCCTTTTGGTCAAAAGAGCAGTGACTATTAGACTTTTTGTTACTGTTTGATTTCACCGGTAGCAGATCATGTCCCACACTTCACAGCATCATCTGCGCAATGCTTTTAATGTATTCTCCCTGATCCTGCAGAGGACTTTGGCATTACTCTCCTGTTCTCCAGTGCCAAACTCTATAAATTGAATATATATATTTTTTTTTCCCCCCAACACTCAGCAAGATTGATCTAGGCTGTAAGGAAGTGTGTGGCTGGGGCATTTTGGTTGTTTGTGAAGTAGTTCTGTGAATCTTGAACAGGCAGCTGCTGCATAGCTGCCCACAACTGCAAAAGCTGTAATGGCCCAGAGATGGTTCCTGCTCCTGTAGACCCACTGCTGAGCTGGACCTCTCTCTAAAGCTCTACAATTAATAGTAAATGTTCTTGGATGAGAGAGCTGACAATTAAGTTAGAAAGCAGAAAGGTTTGGGGTTTTTTTTTGTTTGTTTGTTTTTCAAGTGCTGGTTGGCATTGGATAAGTTAGAAATATTCCCCTATTGTGATATTTCACGGGTGAAAGAAAGACGTTAAGATGCTACTTTCCATTCGACACTTAATTGCCCTTAGGACTCAAGGCAGGGAGATTTTCCAGTGGTAAAAAGACTTTCTAAAACACAATTAGCACTAATTAACATCCATGCTGGGAATTTAATCAAAAGCAGCAGATTAGTTCTGTTTTCTGAACTGTTTTTTCTCCCCTTGGATGTAGCTGTTCTCGTATAGGCTGGAAACTTGTGTTCGCAGCAAGGAGCTTGTCCTGGGGCTTACATCCCCCAGAGCTGTCACACAAACAGTCTTCATACATCAAAGACTGTTTAAAGAAATGGAAAAGAACCTTTCTGATGGATGGCTACAAGCTTCCCCTAGAACTACAGCATTAAATTTATGTGCTACAACCAAATGACTTACAGCTTTCCCTGCTCCCTGTTTTACTTGTTTTATTCACAATTAGTGCTTTTTGTTTATGTGGGTCATTGAATTGCTTTCCTTAAGGAATGAGATTTCAAAGCTATGTGAAGGTTGAAACCCTAGTAAAAGTACTTTATTTTTAAAAATCATGAAACCTGGTGTAAATGTAAAAGTAGTAGGTAAAAGTAGCTCCCTGATGTTTTCTCCAAATTTTTAGAAGGGTTAACTGTAGGTTAAAAGGGTTTGGGTTTTTATTTTTTTGGTGGTGCTTGGTGGGTTGTGTGTTTGGGGGTTTTTTTGTGTGTGTTTTTGTTTGGCTGTTGTTTGGGTGTGGGGTTTTTTTTGTGTGTGTGTGTTTGTTTATTTAGTGCTTTGGTTATTTGCTGTTTGTTTAGTAGACAGTGAAACCGGGTTCTGTTTACTCGCTAGGTTGTGCTCCAATATTGCAATAGAAACACTACAGAAAAATACAAAATAAAGTCAAAAGCACTGTCAAACACACACATCTATATCTCCATATATATCTCTAGATATTTATCTATCTACACCCACAAAATACATATATTATAAAAATACAAAAACTGAAAGTGCTCTTTCAGTGCAGGAGGGCTGTGATTCCTGTCTAGCAAAGCTACTATTTCTGGTTTGATTTTTGGTTTTATATACTGTTGACTAACTGCCAGAATGACATTTTGCTTAATTATTTATTAGCCAGTTTTGTTTAAAGCTTAGGACTATGTTGGCTAAAAGACAGCATTTGACTGTAGCTTGCTGGACTTCTACCATTTACGATAGGAAGAAAAGCTCTGTTGGAAGCTGGTTGGAAGTTCGAGAGTTTTAAGGGCTTTAGGCTGAGCAACTTTTAATAGGCATGCTTAAAGTGTGGGTTTTGGTTGGTTTGTGTTTTCCTGGTATTGTGCCTGTTGATCTGTGGCAAAGTGCTGTATTTGGGTTAAGTTTTGTAGACTGCAGATAACGTATGGTGCGTTTAGAGGATTGCAAGACTGTACCTGTTAGCAGTTTCTTTGTTTTTAAGTTTGTCATCATTGTTCCTTTTTTTTTTATTTCTAGAAGTTTGGTGTCAATCAGTCTAAGCCAGAATTTACAGTGGATCTCAAAGGGGCATTGATTGACTGGGCCTCAAAGGACAAATCCAGCAAAAAGAATGTTATTGAGGTAAATTATTTTATTCAAATGCAGAATTAGATGTACTTTAATGACTTTAGAAATTTCCTCTAAACTTAAAATCAAAAACTTTGAGTTTTCTACATTTCTTCCTGCTCAAGTGCAGATGTATTTTAGTACCTGCAAAAAATGTCCATTTTTAATATGACTGTATGGCATATGCTTTTAAATTTAAGCAGGCCGCTATTTACTGTTTTCATTGGTAAGTGTTATTGAGTGGCTATATATTACCTAAAAGTTATGCCAGGGACAAGTTTAATTTGATTTAGGTAATTTCACTTCTGAATTTTAGTGTGTTTATCAATTCTGATGATAACTGGTTGTTGGTTTTTTTTTTTTTCTTTACAGCTTAAAACTCGCCAGGGAACTGAGCTCTTAATTCAGTCTGATAACGACAGCTTTATTAATGAATGGTATAAAGTTCTTAACTATACCATCAACAATCAGGTATGTGTTTGAATCGTGAAGGCTCTGTTTTCAAGGTAATGTTATTTAGTAAAATACTTGATGTAACAATTCCTACTGCTTCACGTATATCTTCACTTCCTGATTTTTCTGGAGTGTGTGAGGGAGGTTGAGGATATGGCAGTTACTGGTGAATATTAGTGAAATATTAATAGTGGCCAAGGAGGTGGGATGGTCCATTGGATTAAGAACCAGGAGATGTGCGCTGACGGGAGCTCAGTCCTGAGCTGGACTTCTGTGGCCAAATAGTTGTTCTGTTTCAGGGACCTGAAAGGTTCTGATAGACATGGAATAAAGGAGAGAGAATGGCTAAGGGAGTGCTTCGTGATATATATTAGTCAGCATTTGATATTGCCATTTTCTTACTAAGGCTGTACTAAAGTGCAGATTAAGAGCCCTGGCAAAATACCATGTTAGCTCTTCCCAGACAGCATAATGCCAACTGTTCAGTCAACAGAAATGTGATCATGCTTTTGCTCTTGATACTGCTAAACAAGAGTTACCATCTTTTGAATTGAGAAGAAATTGGAGGAGATCTTGGACACAATACTCCTCTCATATCAAGTTGACTTCATGTGTATTCTTAATGGGTTTTTTATAGTTACAGGCCTGGCTGCTGCTCACAAGCTGCATTGAAGTTGCTTTTGATGTCAGTCAGTGGCCTTCATTTCTCTTAGCTCAGTAGTGTTTTCCACATACGGATGTTTTCCATCCAAACACAGCAGGCTAATGTGAATGGTTTAGTTTCTTTCCGAGTGCTCATGGTTTAGGCTCCTAGATTGAAAATGTCATGACCCTTAATAACCAGGCAAGGCAGTCACTCAGTGATACCACTCTCCTGTCTGTGCCGTGTAACACAACTGAGGCCACTTTTTGCCTGCTTAAATATAAATGAAAATGGACAGGCTGAGATAAGCTGAGCTGAGAGAGAAGTGCAACATGTTGAGGAAGTGAGTGGTGGAATAGGGAGAGCTGATCAGCACTCTGGAGGAAATGGTGATGTGTTACTGCTGGGACCTGCTAGCCAAGAGACCTAAGATTACAAGGGAAAAGTTCAAAAGTACATTATTAGACTACTTGATAATCTGGAGCACTGAAACTTTGGGTACAAAAATCCATCAGATCTAAAGCAAACTTGTAATTTTGGGAACTTCGTGGTACCAGTAGCTCTGAATCCCGTTCCCAGGTTGCTCTGAGGTACCCAACTTTGCCTTATATTTAAAATGTCCTTCCTTGTAACAAAAGACACCGTACAGTCAGGTTTTTGTAACTGTTAATCAGGTTCACTTTAGTGGGGGTGAAGTGAGGAGCATGTGGTTTTGGAGGGGAGTACGTTGCTCTGAGACCAGAGGAATTTTCTTTTCCTGTTTTCTGACGTCTGCAGTCATGCGTGTAGTGTTGGTGGGCAGTTCAGCAGACTCTGATACCCGCTTCTGCTCTACAGCATGATCTACATTTTCACGTGACTCTGTTAGTGAGAATATGCTGGGAGAGCAGTAACAGGGCAAAAATGTTAGGCCCTGGTATTTCAAAGTGAATTCAGTGTATGTTTTGACAGAGGTGAAATTTTCTGATGGGTCGTTCTATTTTCTTAATAAAAAAATTTTAATTACAGAGGTCAGAAATAGGTTAAATAATCCTAATGTTTTTTTAAACTCTATCAATAAGACATTTCTATAGTTTATTTCTTGATGGAACGAAGTGTTCTTGTGAAATGCTGGTTGTACTTTGTTCAGCGTCCAGCAAAACTTTCTTCATTGGGTCTTAGGATCAAATAGTGCTTCTCAAAAGTTACTCACTCTGCCAGTGAGAATGGTTCCATCACTGAAGATACTGCTAGCATGTGCAGTTCAGGAAAGAATGAACTGAATGTCATTATGGGGGGGAATATATTGTAGAACTCTCTACAAGGTATGCTTTCGTCAGTACTTCTTGTATGAATTGGCAAACTGATCACTGTATGTCTTCTTAAATCTAATAGGTAGTAGAATCTGATGAAGCACTAGAAGATGAGGTACCAGATTCCCCCGGAGTGGAAAAACAAGACAAAGAAAAAGAGAAAGAGAATAAAGACTCTAAGAAACTTCGTTGTGAGTTGAAAGTTTTCCATTAATGGATTTTAGCAATGTTGATTTTTATTTCTGCCTTCAGTATTATGTGTAAATAGAGAAGAATTTAAAAGGACAGCTAGAAATGAAACTACTCCAGGTTGGAAACAGGTTTTTATATAGTTCATTCTACATCCTGGTGTCAGTTAGGAGATTTTTTTTTTTTTCATGTTTTATTAATCAGAAAAAAAAAGGAAGGGGGAAAGTGCCAACAATCTTCAGCTTCTGCTGTACGACACATGAAAAATAGGCAGTGGTAAAATGGATTATTTTTAGTGTTGTCAAATGCACAGAGTTAATTAGATGATTGTGTTCTCTGACTTCTATAAATGGGTTTGAATAAGAATTTTTTGGTCCTTTTACATGTTTAGAACTGATTGGAATAGTTTTATTTGGTGGTTTTTTTGGGTTTTTTTTTGTTTGTTTGTTTGTTTTGTCTGTGGTACAGCATTTGTAAATATTCACACTATTAACTTTAACAGCGTAGTGAAATTGCAGTTTATAATATTGGATCATTTAGAGAAACTAAATAGTTTTAATTACACCTTCAGAATTTTAGAGCTCAATTTCTTTTAGGTGCAGAAATCTCCTATGCACAGAACTAATCAGACTATTTTCTGTCTTTTATTTCTGAGCCTTATATGTACTTTGCAAGACAGCATTTATTTCTTTCAAAACAGTTAACTTAATGAAAGTGAACCGAATTTTGAAACATACATATGGAACTGATTTTAAGAATATAAATAAGCTACCATTTAGTTTCACAGGCAACACTTGGTTTTCTGTGTATTTTGTGACAGGGTTGTCTCTTAGAGGCTTGAAAAATGGATGCGATTGGAAACAAGGGGTTCCAATAAGTTAAAGAAAAAAAGTGTGGATGTATTTCAAATGTGAACAGTTGGTGGTTTTGTGTTTGTGGTGGTTTTGTTGGGGTTTTTTTCTTTGTGGTTGTTTTATTTTTTGGTTTGTTTTCTGTGTGGTTTGTTTTAGGCTTTTTTCCTATTTTTTAAAATATTTGTTGACAGATAAATACAGTTTTGGTTCTTTGGATAGTCACCCTAAATGCATTTCTCTTTACAGCAATGAAAACACCTAGCAATATAGATTCCACAGATCAGAAAAAGACCAAAACAAAGCTCAAGAAGTTTCTTACACGGCGCCCCACATTACAAGCTGTCCGTGAAAAAGGCTACATTAAGGGTAAATGAACCTTTTTAACAAAGGAAATAATTTGATAAGCTAAATATAGAAGATCTCATATAAAATGGGGTTAAAGTGGTCTAGTTTTAGGGTAAAACACATGTATATAGCTGGTTTAAGTCCTGGATGTATAGTGGAACTGGTGATTGATTGTCATTCTTCTGAGCACTGCTACTAACCACTAAACTTCCCGGAGGATGTCCTCTCCTTCAGCTCATTATTTGCCAAACTGCAGTGAAAATTGAGGGCCCAGGAGCCTATTTGGACTTGAAGAGCTTCTTAGCTAGAAAGTCCATTTGGTCTGCTGTTCTGAGCTGGAAACCTCAGACAGCTGATAATCATTTGTGCATACAAGGGAAAGAAAAGCCCTTTGGGTACAAAGCTGAATGCATGTGCTCATCTGTTTCACAAGAGTGTTATAGTCTGAGTGGAACCAGACAATCATGTGCCACCTCCTAAGAAATGAAGTACCTAGGGAAACCAGGATAAGGACAAAGGAATCTTAACTTAAACATCTTTTTGGGTTTTTTTTTTTTCCCCCAACCTTTTTTGAATGTATACGTTTTAAATTGTTTCACAAACAATGAGTCTTCCATATATTCTTGAATCAAACTTACGAAAGAATCTATTTCCATTTGTCACACTTGTGGAATCTTTGAGAGAACGGTATTTGCGCAGGTTGAAGTTGATGTGTTTGTGTAAATTATTGACTTAGTACTCACTGTAAAACTTTATTTGTATGCTTTAGCAGGACTTGTAGGTGCTGCTCTACTAGGGTCAAAATAGCATATGGGTAGGCAAATATCAGACCAAATCCTACTGTGATTTGCCTAACTACATACTTTAACAGGTGTGCTTCTGTTGCATGTGGCATTTGATATATTTGTGTACCTGCAAATATAATTTAACTGTAAACTATGGAATTTTTGTTTGGGATAAGGAGACATTATCCCCAGACTTTGACGTTTTGCTCAGTATTCGTGTCATGGCTCAGTGACGTAACGTCTGACGTTAGCGACAGTGAATGCTAAGCCAGGTTTAATTTGTACACGTGCATGCTGATGATTGGATTTTTAATAAAGACGTTAAGGAATGAAGAGTTTGTTTTTATTTAAAAGCATGGCGTAAATTTTAAAAGTTGGATCTGTGCTGTACAGTTTTGCATTTACTGTATGAATGAAAACTACAGAAGTCTTTATTGAAAAGCCCAGTGTACTTTTGTACTGCTACAGAACAATCTTAGTAAACTGAAAACTTGGCAAACGCAGTATAAGCAGAAAAAATAACGAAAAGTTCTAGGAAAATAACCTCACAAACCAACAAAAAAACCCCCCAAACTTTGAAACAGCATGCACTAAGCAGAGAGGTAACCATGCTATTATTTTGTTACATGGAAAAAGAAAATTATCAGAGTTACTTTGAGAGGAAAAAAATCTGATTCCTGTATATGTGGGTATTACTAAAGTCAGAGGCAATTGTAGCAAATCCATTTGTTCCATGCTGGTATTTTCTTGTGCTACCTAATCTGCATCGCTTTACCTGCTACAGCTGCATGCTAGGCTGGCTTGCTGCTGCGCTGGCTTTTTCAATCCCTTGCTACTGCTTCTGCTTATACAGAAGCAGCAGGACTGAGATGTTTTGGGTCACCAGCCCTGTACATGTACAGCTAATAATACCATTATATGCCAATTTTCATACTGTATGATTGGTTTGGTGTGCTGCTTGTTTTCCCAAAACAGTGGTCAGGTGCAAGTGTTGTTAGTGAATCTACTTAAAATACTAAACCTGAAAAACGGGCTAAATGATGTAAATGCAAGAGCAGTTTCTCCCTTGCATAAACTCTGAAGTAAGATCTACTAGATACTTTGAAGACGGCCACTTACATACCTTATTTAACAGATAAAAAACAAGCCCAAAAGTTTTCTTCCTTTCCAGAGTGTGAGCTTTACTTCTCTTTGTCAAGACCCTATTTCACTCGTGCATCTGAACGGGGGAGGCTGTCTATTATTTGGGCATCTTTGATGATAATCAAAGAAACGGGTCTGAGTTCAGTTTTGGCGATAATCTGAACAAGAGAAGTTAACGTGTTGCTGAAATGCACTGAGACACAGCAAGAATCCTTATTTGCCCAAGCTGGTTTTCATTTTTGCTCCAGTTTATAATAAAAACCACTCCCCCCTGGATTGTGTAAAAACAAGACTCAGAATTACCTTTGCCCATAAATATCTGTATTCAGATTGCAACCTTGCAGCCAGGTTGCCTGTGCGTAGTTCTACTTGGATCCATTCAGAGCTCTGTGATGTAAAGGTCTGTCATTTACAAGTCCATGTCAGAACTTTAAAATGTTAAAGTTTAAAATGTTAACTTTAAAGTTAAATACACTACATTAAATTAATATGTAATGCTGGGTTAAACAATAAGTGCAATGAAAGATAAAATTTGACACTTTCTTTTCTCCGAGGAATGCCAAAAGCTTTCACCTTGGTGACACTTTATTCTCTCTGTTCAGCTTTTTAACAAAAAGGATAGTAAATGTATTTTGAACGCAGAACAGGAATGGAGAGTAACAGGACATGTGAATCCATTAAATTTCTCATCCCAGTAATGACTATAAGACTCTTACAAGTATCTCCTGATGGACTAAAATTATTTCAGTAGCAAATGTTCCTTACTCAGAGACTCACATTTGTCTTAACCGCTGACACTCTTTCTTACTGGAAGCTTTTTCTTGCTGGGAGCTGCTGAGAGCTCTTTTCAACACTTTCCTATTTTCACTCTAATACTGCGGCAATTGTAGCCAGTAGTCTTTGCCCTTTGTAGAGGTTTGTTTTAACCTGAACTAGTTCTGTCACTTGAGTCCTGTTCCACTGTAAATCAGTCTCTTTACTTGGTTCCAGATCAAGTTTTTGGTTCCAATCTCACCAGCTTGTGTCAAAGAGAAAACAGCACGGTGCCAAAGTTCGTGAAGCTGTGCATTGAGCATGTTGAGGAACATGGTATGGTTGAAGTTTTGTTTTTTTTTTTTTTTTTGTTTCCAAATCTCTCTTGCTCACTACACTATCTAATTTTGAATGTTTTAATCCTTAAAATGTTGTACATTTATTTGGGGAAAATAATCTGAAACTTCTATCTGTAGTTAGCGGTGAGTTCTCAAGAATGGGGAGGTAGGTGGGATCCAAAATGGGAAGTGGGGAGGAAATCTTCTATGTGAGAAATTGATCTGCTTCAGTGTATTTCAAGCTGAGGAGAAGGCAGGACAGCCTCCTGGCAGCGAGGCTCTAAGGAAAGAAGAGCTCAGCCCATCAAGGTTTTTTTCAGATGAAAAGAAAGAGACCGTCAAAGTGCAACCCTTCATATTTGGGAAGTTTAAGCATGCTAACAATCAGTTACAGTAAAACTTCCTTGAAACAAACTTCTAGGAAAAAGTTGCGTTCCCGCTCTCTTTCTTGACTGCCAGAAGACAAGTCTTACCAGTTTGATGCCCTTCAACCAGTTACACCAATTGCCGTGTGAAGGTTTATGCAGTTCGGGACTTTACCACTGTCCACTTATTGATGGAATTTTTCTTTGGCTATAAGTCTCACCTAATAACTGAGAAAGTGGTATGTGTGTAAGCTACATGTGACATTCCGGGTTGTCTGATGTAAAGGACCTCTTCACATTTCTGTTGAAAATATGCTGGTTGTGACTCCTGACTTGGCTGTAGTCTGTGCTGGTCTTCTTGCTTGTTTCTTGCTGTTGTCATTGCCCTACCTCTTGGAAAAGATGACTGAGAGGGGATTATGGAATCTCCATAATCATCATTCAGATCTATACCACTCTGTTAATCTGAGAACATTCTCTTGAGAATCAGGGTAAGTGTTACAGAGGAATACTACATGTGAATTTTAAGGCACCTTTCATGGGAATGTCATTTAAGATTTTTGTTGCAGCCTGTAGTCCTCTTTCTCAATGCTGTTATCCTATGGCCTGGGAGGGGAAAAAAAAACCTGCTTCCATTGCCTTCCTCCAGTGGGGCAAACTGCCACCTTGATCGTAAGAGCAGGCTTTATTCCAGTGGTGATCTGCAGTTTACAAGGAAATGGTTATTTTATTCTGTTCTATTTTTTTTTTTCTTTTTAATTTTTATTTTATTTCTGGTTTAAAATTTTATTTTAAAGACAGGACTGCAGTGAAGATAGTGGTGAAGTTTTCCTTTTTTAAATACCTGGGGGGAAGCTGACAGAAATAAACAGCTTTATTTTCCCCCCCATTTCTCCAGTTCTTCTTCCTACTGCCAATACACTTCAAATCAGTTCTTTCTGTAAAGGAATAACTAGTGGATTATGGGGAAAGGGGATGTGTCAGATGGTGCTGGTAACTGCACTGTGTCACATCAGGCAACTCCTTGAGGAGCTACAGGGACTTGCAGGTATTCTGGCAACACTCACCCTCTCAGTGGCACTCACGTGCTGCGTTCAAGTGACACTTCGATTAAATTCTTCTAATCACTTCTGAGTAACTGCAGTACAACCACAGAGCCACAGTTTTCTTCTTTCCTGGTTGAGTGTGCAGTACTGTAAAGGCAAGGGCTACCCAGTTTAGTTTGGTAGGCTGTTGGTTAGTGATGAGTGTGCGTGCACGTCATTCCTTCTCTATGCAAACCTGGTCACTTGACAACTTTAAGATGTTCTTTACGCATGACTTGATTTGATTTTTTTCTTAACAATACATAAAAAAATTGAACATCCACAAGATAGCTGGTTCTTGCATGTTGGACTCTCATATACACCCTGCCCACCTACCGAGGTCATCTTAAATGAGACACTTAATGTCATGGGGAAACTAAGAGCTTTTGCCTCATTACTGCTGTTCTGCTGCGTAGGAAGTTGTAGAGGTTACTTTGAGCTTGATGCTACCAAACGTGTCAGAAAGCTAAACCTCCTCTCATATGTCCTGCCCATCAAAAAAGCTAGTTTTAACTTTTTTTTTTCCCAGTTGTTCTGTTTAGTTGGTTTGGTTTGGTTTTTTTTGTTTGGTTTTTTTGTTTTTTTTTTTTTTTGTTACAAGATGGGTTTCTTTTGGTTTTTAATTTTGCTGAGTAGACCTATAAGCAGCAGCCTACTGATTTCAGAATCCATACATGTATAAGGTATTAAAATGGCTTTATCCCTTTGTTTTAGGATTAGATGTTGATGGCTTGTACCGAGTCAGTGGCAATCTTGCAGTGATACAGAAGCTAAGATTTGCAGTCAATCACGGTAAGTTTCCTTCAGCTATTTTACAACTGTGTATATTTGCAGATTGTTGAAGTTCAGTAAGCTGAGGGGAAAAAAAAAATTTCTTAATGTAGAACTGCAGTCTTTCATGAGAAATCACCATCTTCAAAGTAAATTGATTTCAGAATTGCAGAATTTATTGCGTAATACACATCATTTGAAAGACCAGCCTTTCAGGGTGGTAGGTTTTACGTGGAACATGGAGACGTTGCTAGAACATAAGTCTAAAGAAAGGTGATAATGGCACTTGGGGGGGAGGAGGGAGTTACTGCAAATAAAATAACCTCCCACCTTATGGAAAAACCAGTAAGCATATTGAGCTTCCACTAGTACTGAAACTGTAAGTTAGTGCTTTTTAATGAGATTTACCACTGCCTTTTAGTGCAGGAGTGCTTAGCTCCTTTCTGCCATGCTCTGTGTAGAAAACCCTTTCACACTGCTGTATCATAGTGTTCTGTTCAGCACGAATCGATAGGCACCTTGAAGCTAGGAAGAGGAGAGTGGCCCATCTACAACCTGACCTCTCATTTCCTGATTGACAGTAAACTTTGTGTTATGTCAGCAGCTGTGATTCCCCTTCTGGAACCTCCCCTGGTGTAGGGGAGATGCATGGAGTGCAGCAGGGCAGAGTTTGACCATCTCTGTCAGTAGTGGTTTAGTTTTTGGATCCCCTTTTATGCTGCTGTAGCTCTGTAGCCCAGCAGAGAATGAACTGGTGTGTAAGTCTTCGTTGCTTTAAGAGCAAGAAGTATAGAAGAGTAGTTGTTTACTTAAAAGAAAAGACACTTTCATAGTTAAATTATTAACATTAATTATTCCTTTTTCTTTCTCAGATGAGAAACTAGACTTGAATGACAGTAAATGGGAAGATATACATGTCATCACAGGAGCTCTAAAGATGTTTTTCAGAGAATTGCCAGAGCCGCTCTTCACTTATAATCACTTCAATGACTTTGTCAATGCAATTAGTAAGTCTGGAAGACACGCGTGTGCTTTTTGTCTTAAGTTCTGCTCGATATGGAGCACTCATTTAATTATTTTGGACAGTAAAAGGAATGTTGTGGTTATGAACGTCTCTAAGGCTTACCCAAAATAGCCTGTCAGTTAACGTTTGGTCCAGGAGGTGGCACTACCTTACCTCGTATTGCTTCTGTTGCCAGTCTGTTAAACTTCATGCCAAATTTTTCATGTTTTAAACAAGAATACTGAATTTCTCTTTCTACAACTCATCCTTTTGCAGAGCAAGAACCGAGGCAGCGTGTCCATGCTGTTAAAGATTTAATCAAACAGTTGCCAAAACCAAATCAGGACACCATGCAGGTACTCTTTAGACACCTGAAGAGGTAAGTAGCAGATAGGAGGAAAGGCTTTGCATTGCTGATCCTCCCTATAGCTAAATAATCCATTTAAAAGTGCTAGGTGACTTTTCCCACTGCATTTTTCTTGCATATATCGAGCCTGATGAAAGCCATATGTCAGTCTGGATTTATACAAGCTTGCAGAGCACCGATCAGACTTGAGGCAGTATGTGTCGTAGTTGTGATGTTTACTGCCAAGTCCTTAAGTTTGAGGAATTGTGAGGGAATCAGGAATAACATTTCAAAACAAAACTTTTTCCATAAAGAGTGGAATCACAGCAGCTGTTATGTCCTAATAACAGGACTACTCATTAAATAAATACCGTGAGTAGTCGTTTGCTTCAGGCTGTCTTTCTCCTGTCATCCCGTTACTGTAACACTGATAAGTCTGGTTTTGTGTATTTTTTTTTTTTTTCTCTTTCAGAGTTGTAGAGAATGGAGAAAAGAACCGAATGACCTATCAAAGTGTAGCAATAGTTTTTGGCCCAACCTTATTAAAACCAGAGAAAGAGACTGGTAACATAGCAGTCCACACAGTCTACCAGAATCAGATTGTAGAATTAATTCTACTGGAATTGAATTCCATCTTTGGCCGCTGACATTTTTCTTGGAATAGAAACTGGAAGTGATGGGCTGGCAGCAGTACTCCATCAGAAGGAAAAAAATCTCTTGCTGTACGTGATGTATTATGTTCGTGGACCAAGCAGCAACTTGTTTTTTTGCACTTTTGGGGAGGAGAGAAACAGGAGGAATGTTTGACCACTTTAACGCGACTTAAAGACAACACTTTGGATTTCTTTGAAAAGTTCAATGTAAAAAGTGAATTGAAAAGTTTATAGTTTGCCTTTTTTTAAAGTAGCATTGGAAAAAATGTAATATAGGTTCATACACTGGATTTCTTGGAGAGTAAAGCTATTAATCTCAAACTGGATAATCTGGAATTTAATCTTAAAATTCTTTCACTTGATAGGGAAAAGTCCTGCCAACTGGTAGGGAAAAAGTCAGTGAAGATACAGCTTAAGCTTGTGCATTCCAACCGACTCAGATCTGTATGACACTTTTTTTTCCAAGGGGTTTCTGCATGCAGTGACTGTCTTAAACTTGTGCTAACAGTTTGGTTTAGTTATTCCAATCTAATTCCTCACTTGATATCTGCTGCCCTTTTTACGTCTTCCTTCCTTCCTTCCTTCCTTCCTTCCTTCCTTCCTTCCTTCCTTCCTTCCTTCCTTCCTTCCTTCCTTCCTT
>JAAGNO010004283.1:14513-34763 GCA_033439905.1 Ceryle rudis | reverse complement strand
CAGTCAGCAGCATTAATGTTTAATGGTAATGTAAATGGAAAAAAGAAAAAAAAAAAAAAAAAAGAAGGAAGGACTAGAAGAATAAAAAAATGGTCTTTTTCAGATAATAAAGCAGGCTACGTGCTGCTTCTCTGTTCTCCTGCACTGCAGAAATGTACATAAGCTAAGCAATTAGGTATTATATTTGGCATGAGACCGAGGGAAAGCTGTGTAGTTCCGTGCAACCACTGAATTACCATCCCTATTGCTTGTGTAGGCTGAGCTGTGAGCCAGCTGTCAAGAGGACTGCACAATCCTCAGGTTTGCATTAAAATACAGCAGCTATAGGCCAGGCTCATACTTGTCCCCTTCTTTTCCCTGCCTCCCCTTTCCAGCCTGCTCCATTCGAATGCATGAAAATAAATAAACTTCCTGTCCACGTTTCCTATTCGTAGGGTGCAGCAGCTCTATGCAGCAACGCAAGCGTTCAGGGTGTCTGTGGGTACAGCTTCTTCCCCGGTATATACACAATTGAGTTAAGAGGGGAAATAGACAGTTTATTATAAACATTGAACAGTGGGCGGCATCATTAGCTCTTAAAAATCATAACTAACTCCCCAGGTGGTTGTCCTAATGTGTTCTGGGCTTTCTTTGCATCCCTGAGATAAAAAGACAGCCTGAGTACGAGAGCAGAAATGCAGCACAATGAAACATGAAGGCAAACTCTGTTTTGCCAGCGTCAGTTTCAGATGGCAGAAGTGATGCTCGTGAGATATGCGCAGGAGGTGGGAACTAGAGGCTTTCCTTCCTCCCTGCTGCCAGTCGAATCTGCTAGGTCATGAGCTAAGGTTTGTGGCATGTTGGAGGTGAGACAGCACAATTATAATGGTCCTCTCTTATTTTAAAAGAATCTGTGTGTGGCCTTCCATTGAGCCATTGGCTTCCTTATTCCTTCTTGACCATTCATACCTTCTATCAAATAAAAGCACTTCTGGCCAAAGCTTCACTCCCATTTCTCTCCCGAAGTAATGCTGCTCAAATGAGCAAACCTGCCTTGTCACCCACAGCAGCACTTGCAGCCCGGCTGTGCTGGAGTGTTCCTGGGGACTGGGATGGCCGTGGTGGTACCAGGTACTGCCACTGTCCCCACTGGTGACCACAGGTTCAATAAAGCCCACTTAAAGTTACTCTTCTTCTACCCCAGCCTGAAATGTAAGAGTTGAGTGCTTGCAGACGAAAAGGCAAATTGAAATGCTTCATGCCAAAGAAATCCTCAAAGCCACAAGCTGCTGACAGGTGGTATAAGCACTCAGTTACTGCTTCTCTGCTACCATTCAGCACAAACAGGCCCTGGCAGACCCACAGGTGTGGTCCTGCCATGGGATGTGGCACCCAGCACCGCAGCCTCTCCTCCAGCCCAGCAAGGAAAGCCTTTCTGGGAAAAAAAAACCCAGGCAAAAGGAGCCAGCAGGCAGCCTGCGCTCTGTGCCCGGAGTCTGGTGCTCCTGCCCATCCCTGCCTGGGCACAGCCAGCATGTGGCATTCCCTGGATATAGACATAGGCATCAAAGGGACCTATAGACACGGAAGCCAGAGCTAGGAGACACAGAGATGTGTTTCTCTCAGGCCCAGCAACAGTTTGTGTTGTTCTTAAAGTTGTTCCACCAGTTGTTCTACTGGTGGAGAGGGTGGAACATTCCAGGCAGTCTTATCTAACATGGAATTCTCATCCTGCTTGGAAGATTTTTCTTCTTGCACATCCCAGTAGCTCTTGCTGCAGTTTACTTTCACCTTTTTCCTTACTCTGTCCTTACCCTCTGCTTTTATCCCATCTTGCGATGCATACGGTGAGCTGTTTTCCCTACGTCTCTGCTCATGCAACAGCAGTCCATGAAGCTATAACAGGTTACTGTGTCTCACTTTTCCCTTCTTTAGACTAAGCAAACTCAATCCCCTTAGTCTTTCCTTGGATGTCACACAGCTGGCTGGTTTGAGCATGGGACAGGGAAGTGTGCGTTCCCATCCTCCTCAAGGAGACACCATCAGGACTCACCTATTAAATAAAAATAGATGCAGAATATGCTTCAATTCCCCTTCGCCCTTCAAAACCCACCCTCCAGGTCAGCCCCGGCCTTTGCTTTATGTGCTTGTCCAATCCCACTGGTGTGTCCTGGAAACCCCCACTGTTGGCTGACACGCAAACTGTGGTCTGGGCATCCCTGAATCTATTCCCAAATCCCTGTTTTCCAGCCACTTCTCGACTAGAGACCTTACAATCCCTGGAGCTATGCAGCAATCAAGGCACATTTTGCACCCTGAAGTAATTAGCCAGCACTTGGACACCTCTGCCCTGTTGCAGATAGAGTGGCTTAAGGTCAAGAGCTCTCCCTCCCATGTCAGAGCACTCGCTGCAGGCTGGAGACCTGTGCGTGCCCTGGTAGGGTTTTGAGGGAGAAAGGTGTGCAAATCAGTCTCTTGACATCTGCAGGAACATGTCCTTGGAAGGAACAAAAGCTCAGATTAAGAGCTGATATAGCAAAGTGCTCCAAACTTTACACATCTTCTCAGAACCGTTGGCAAGGAAAGCAGACATCAGTTAAGTAACAGGGAGGGAAGTGAAAACTGTCATGGGCAGCTGCTCTAGGAGTGTGCAGCTGAGGTGTTTACTCTTACTCCTTTCCAGAACAACAGGTTTGGGCAATATCAACACCAGGTAACAGCAGCTCTTGCTGTCCCTGCAAAAAAAAAGCTTTGCTGAAGCTGCAGGGACCAGAGCACTCGTAAAAAGCCCTACTCCAAGGGCTGGGATGTCAGTAAGCATGACGTAGCCTGAAGCACCATCTGCCTTCCTGGCTGTCACCAGGGCACTGCAAGGGGACCATGCTGACCCCTGAAACACAAACTTTGGAGAGGGAAGAGGATGAATTGCTTTGAGAAGCTGCCACCAAAAGCAGCAGCCCCAGCACAACCTGCTGCTGTCTCCATAGAGCACATTGCGAAGTCTCGCAACATCGCTGGACCTGTGCCACAAACTGGGGCAGACTCTGGGGTCCCCTCCCCTGCTTGCTGCCAGTTCCACATCCCTCTGTGGCTCTTGCAGCGACTCCATGGTGCCCACAGCAGCAGCTGCCACACTGTCCAGCCCTAACCTGGAGCTTCTGTGAGTCAGGTCATCTGCACAAGAGCTGCCCCAACAACTGTGCACCAGTGTGACAAGGGAAAACTGGAATTACATTTCTACCCGTGGCATGAAAACCACCACTGGAAGGACAATGCTATTAGCCACATTGTGGCAGCTGCAGGAGGTTTCTGGAGACAGAAACAGAAAGACAAAGCTTGTGTGACAATGCATTATTTAACTTGGAGAGGTTTTCAGCATCTTATAACTATGTACAAAAAATCAAGGATCTGAAAATTAAGAAAAGAGATTAAAGAAAAAATAAGGTACTAGCAGATTTGGCCTGATCTAGCAGATTTGGCTGACAACTAAAAGGAAATACCTCTGTATTATTATTACGACTGAGCTGGTGATCAACACTACACCTACACCATCGGGAAGAACGTGGCAAAGCATGAATTTCCTTTTGTTTCCAGGCACCCATGAAAAGGCTGCAGACTACTGAAAAGCTGAGATTTAAACTCTGAAAGAAAATACTGTAAAACCTTGCAGTGGTAGTTTGAGGGCAAGTAATGACTCCCCCCCAGTGCATTGCTGTTCCCTTCCTGACAGATAGCTCAAGGTCTGCGAAGCAGAGCCTCTAATTTTCCTTTTATTCACACAAAGTGTTCCCAAACCAAGCCACAAAATTCAGGTTGAAGTTAGAAGCGCTGGAAATTATAACCCAGAGCACAGCAGATGGTGGAGTCACAGTGATTGAGTTACTGCTCCTTTGATACTACCCATCTGGGCCCCCTCCCACCTGCCCTGCAAACAAACCCTGGTGAAGTTTTTGCCCTCCCCCTAAGCCGTATTCCCCACCAAGCTGGCTGACAGTACCTCCTCTATTGCAGAGTCACTTTTGAGAGTTAAAGAGCTAGAAGGGGAGGGAAGGCAGGGCTCTAGTCCTCTTTTTTGCAGCCTTAACCCTTCTCCTGTTCAAGCTGACAGAACAGTGCTGTCATCTTCCCCCAGGATAATCAACTTGGGTCTGTCAGACTCTTTCCTAGGGAAGTGAAATATCTAACAAATTCTGGCCCCTGTTACTCATTAAGAACAAATCTCTTCAGAATTGCCTGGATCTGATCGCATCGGTCGTCCTTGATCCTGGTCGTCGTCCTTCTCAGCTCTCCTCTGCAGACCACACTCAGGAATGCTGCCAGGCTGCAAATCTCCTCCCTTCCTACCCCACTCCCTGAGCTGTATGCTGGATGCAGCTCCCTGTGGGCAGGACGGGCCTGGCTCCTTTCCAAGCCGGCCATGACAACCCATGGCAAGGCTTCTGGGGTGTTTGTGGCTCACCCCATGGCTCTTGTCACAAGTAGGAGGCAACATCCTGGGCCAAGGGTAGGCTGGATCCTCTGACTGGAGTGCCTTGAAGAGAGGTGATGCTCACCAGCCCAGGGACAAGTGGGTTTGTCAGGGAAATTTTGGCCAAGTCCTCTCCTTGTCTGAGACCTCACACTGGTTTTCTGCTTGTTTGACTGCCTTGCAGGGCTCGGCTACTATCAGAATTAAGGTCACAGTTCAGTCTGTTAAAAATACCCATCCAGTTATCTGCTGGGCCATGTTTATCCTTCATTTTTCCCAGCTGCAGATAGTGCTGAGAGGCACAGGACTGCTCACCTCACTGAAGCCAGCCAATCTGGGCATATGGGCTTTTAATTCCCACCTGCTTTCTCCCCAAAAGTGCCGTGTGAGGGCTCTGATCCCCTTTTAAAGGGGTCTCATAATCTCCCCTTTGAGAGTGCTGTGAGGTCTCTGGCACACAGCAATCTGTTCACGGCATAATTATTCTCCGTTAAGGCCTCAGAGACCATGAGGCTCCTGACATTTTTCATTGCCTGGAGAGGGGTAATTTTTCATTGCTTTCCTGAGGACTCTTGCAATTCACAACAGTAATGGAGCATCCACCTACACCGAGCTGCAGCCTAAAGTTTATTTTTATCTCTCGATGGGCATAAGCCGAATGACTGCCAGCTAAGATCAAGAAAATGGGGAGGTGTAAGCAAAGTTATGAAGCAAATTATTGCGGAAGCTCATAGGCAAAACACCGAGGTGGACGTAACATGACTTTGAAACTGTCCAATAACAAGATATGCTTTACCAAATACCAAGCTGTAAGTCAAAAGCAGCAGGAGGGAATGGATCTCAAGTTGCATCAAAAGAAATAAACTCTGAATTACAATCACCGCTGTCATACACGCTTCTAACTTTGTCTCCAGCTCCAGCTCTAGAGGCCGGATCCCTGCTGCAGCTGGTATGTGGTGGTGTCAGCTGGGCTGCTGGTGGAGGAAAGACATCACTTCATCTCTGGGATACACACTAAGCGAGACAGAGCCTAGAAACTGTACTTTGGCAGGATCTGCACCTCTCCAGCTAGTTATTGCATTTGTTTCACATAGTCTGTTTAAAAGGAAGCAATTGTAACAGAAACCACTCTTGCCAGCAGCTGGTAAACAGAGCAGAAAAAGGTCAAGATTTTAGTTCAGGTTTGAAATGTTGCTGCGTGCAAGAAATGTTTTCAGATACTTCTGAAGTCTAGCATATAATTTAACTTCTCAAAACAGCTGGGCAACACTCTTCAAGCCCGAAAAATAAAACCAGCTGAGTTTTGCCAAACCTTTCCAGTGATGTGCCAAAGAGTAAGTATTTTAGTTGCAAGCTCTTAAAGGGAATTAGCTCCAAGGATGAATCTGTATGGCAAAAAGTAAATTCTCTTTGCATTTATTTTTCTGGTAATGCCCCAGTGGTGCTGCAGAAAGGCAGTCTGGCTGGGCTGCCACTTACAGAGAGTACAGGGGGACGGGGTGGTACAAACAGGGCTAGGGGACAGTCCTGGGCAGGGCAAATCCCGGCTCCCTCGTCAACCAAATGCCTTTCAGTCCTGCAATCGCTTTTCCCTTGTATCAGACCATCAGCACTCAGGTCACAGAGTAGAAGTCGGTTGACTTTCTTTGGCACTGTCTAGGGCAAGAATGAGTATGATGCTGCTTTGCTCCAGACAGGGAGGGGGCTTTTTTTTCTTTTTAAGCCCAACCCTAAAATTCAAATTAGCCTCCAGCTCAAAGCCTCTACCACCAGGGCATGAATGCTAAACAGCCTGCTCCCAGTCCAATCTGTTCACTGCCTGGCTAATGATTATTCTCCATAGAAACCCTACCAGAGTCAGTTATTATTCCCGCCTCATGCACTTGTATCTCTCTTGTATTTATATAAGATTAAGTAGCCCTGTTAGGTTTTTACCTCTCTGATTGGAGCTTATTTTAACCTCAATTAAGCCATCAGCCCAGCTTTCTGTAAGGCAGAGCAATAGCATAGCCATTATCATTCTCTCCACCTTTTGTATGAAAGTGATGCTGAGGATTGGCTGCTTTGGGGATTACTCTGTGGCAGGTAACCAACGCCGAGAGTCGGGGAGGATAAATGGTGCCAGACTCCCAGAGGTGCCGTGGCACTGTGTAATTATTGTTCCAGACAGCTGAAAGCAGCAGGGTTTCTGGTTCCCCTGCTTAGTTTCAGTCTGCCATGATTGCTGGCACAGAAAGATGCTGATTATAAGTAAACATTAATTATGCCCTGCTACCCCACTGCTAAAGCATCACGGGGCTTGCAAGCAACAGAAGCACAGTGTCGCGCTTGGCTCCCACTACTGAGAAATCATCTATACAGATTTCAAGTCCAGATTTTCACCTCGCTTGGGCAGAAGACGTTGCTCCAAAGCATCATCCTCAAGCAAATCTAAAGTCAGGGTGCTTTTTGTGCTACTGCTTATGAGCTGCACTTCAATGCTGTTGCTGAAATAATGGCTAAAGTACTTATTCTTTGCAGGAGGTGAGCTCAGGTGATGCAGCAAGCAATTCTGTTATCTGCTTCAGAGCAGAGGAATCATTTTAGTGTCTTTAAAAGAAGAAAAGCCCCAAGGCAAATAAAACTTATCAATCATCCTATATGTCAAAGTAATTTTTTTTTTTTTTTAGATTATGTGCTTTTCTTAAATGGCAGCCTATTCCTTCCTCTTGCTTACGTGGCTTTGGGACTTCTTTTTTTTCTTTGCTAAAGGAGACTTAAAAATGCAGAGCCCACAGCTCACAGACGGCGAACACCGCTCCTCGAGTCGTGTGGACAGTTACAAAGTGATTTCTGTGGCACTTGAAATGCAGCCTCCAATGCTGATGGAATTTCACCGTGCCGTGATTGCCCCGCACTGCAGTGAAATAGGTTCAATTTGATTATCTGGCTATTCCATTTCGCCTATATTTACAACCTGCCTGACCTCTGGGGGAAGGGGAGGACAGGCAGCCAATCATGACAGAGACATTTCAAAAGGTCAAAGCAATACAACGTTTACCACTATAATTCACAGGCTCTACAATTTGGAGACCGTGCTCTCATGACAAAAATTGGCAGAAGAATATAGTTAGTGTGAAATATTTGTCCATTCCCAGAGCAAACAGGAAAAATAGAGAATGTTTTTAAAATCTGCCTTCTCCTTTTTGGCACACGATGATGTTCAAAGTACATAAAAGCAGCAGACGAGCAACACCACATTTTTCAGAAGTTGCCCCTGGCTGGTGCCAAAAGGTTTGTGTTGGGCTGGCTACCTGGGAGCTGCCCCCAACCTTGCACACAGCCTCAGCTCTTACCTTGACACTTTTACAGCCCCATGGGGATGCTTTTGAGCTTGCTGCTGTGGCTCCCAGATGGGTGTCACCCTCCACACCTTATCTCTGCCATCCCTGGTCATCATCGGGGCTGTGCCACCCCATCTTATGTCTCACCAGCAGCTGGGAGGGCTCAGGGGCAGAACGCTCTCTTTGCAAATATTAATTAAGCTTCACATGCAGTCCCTCCCATCCTGAAGTACAGATTCTTTAAGGTCATAAACAACCACCACCCATTCCAGCTGGTTAGCTAATAAAATAGCATGACAACTCCAAAGCCTTATTTTAAAAATCTTATATACTTAAAAGGCCCCAAAAGTCAAGAAGGAAGAAAAGCAGTTTCGGGCTCATGCAAGTCAGTGCAGCTACCCAGTTATGATTTTTCCATCCCTCCCAAGCTCAGGCCCCATATCTGGGTGACCATGCAGTCTGGATCTACCTTTTGCACCTCTTATCTGTTTGTATTTAAACAGTCTTTAGCCTTAAATCTCCACTGAAGTTTGGCTTGCCAGAGCTCCTAGAGCCCGAGGCACTGTGAGTTATAACAGTTTCATTTTGAAAAATGGGCTGGTTTTTGTTTGTTTTAAAGTGAACACTGTGTATGACATCTCCTGAGAACTCCCGTCTATCATCTTACATGTTATTGGATTAATACAGGAGAGAGCGGAGTCTGAAAGGCAGCCATAAGACCTACTTCTTAGCATCTTTTATCTTTGCAGGGAAGATCTATTTGAAAGGCAGCCAAACAGAGCAGATCTGCTTGAAGTAAGGTACGGCATCGGCTCCACGAGTCAGCACAGATCAGAAACACAAAGTGGTTCTTAAAGGGAAGCACTTGATTGAGGTGGTGCATCAAGTTCAAAAAGGGTTACCTGAGGCTTCTGCTGCCTCCTCCCACAGCTACCATGAGCCTTTGGTTCTCTTCTTTGTCCCTACCAGAGGTCTCTGGTGACACCCTGCCACTACACAGGGCCAAGCAGATGAGGTTTCCCTCTGGCAGAGAGAGGAGCTCTGGCTTGACTAATGGTGCTTGGACAGTTTCAGGCAGAAAATACTTTGTTCATGTATCTCCCTCCAGTCAGCAAGACACTGCACCAGCACCTTCTGCTCAGTCTTAACAGGGGTATTTGATGAGACTCCAAAATAATAGCAGCTTGCAGGGAGGGGAAGAAAAGGAAATAAGACCTGTGTGCCATTGAACATGGTGAGCCAAAAGAGCACAGAAGAAAAAAATGGAGTGTCCAGAGCTATGGACCACGCTTGTGAAGCATGTTAGGTCTCTCACACTGAGCATCTCCTTTGCACCAGAGGTAACTACTGCTTTCATGTCACAATACCTGGCACCAGTTGAGTGAGTTGCAGGACCAGGGAGCAGGACATGGTTAGGTGATGTGCTCGGGGGTGTTTCATCCAAGCTCAACCACTGGCACAGGTTTGGGTTGGTTTTTTTTTTTTTTCTTCATACATGGAAAATGTTACAATTTGCCTTCACCTTTAGTTCTTTTTAATCATTCTTATTTCTCTCCATCTCCTTCCATTTCTTTCTCCTTGCTCTTCCTTTCATGTTTCCCATCTTTCATCAAGAATCACCTCCCCCCAAGCCCTTTCCTGAAGAATCTTAGTGTTTATATCTGTAAACAGTTCAGGCTGTCCAAAATTCTTTAACACAAGACCATTTTCCAGCAGATAATAAAACCATCAAAAGAGGAAAAGTTTGGCAAGGTTTGCTATGTGGAATTTCTGCTTTGGTTTGTAATATTTGGGAGGAGCCATCACAAAGCCTGCCCAGAGATGCCTCAAAAGGAGCTCAGAGGAAGACCCAGAGGTGACAGACCCTATGTTAGGGACCATTGGCACATCTGTTGCTCAAGGCAGAAACTTAGAAACCTGCTGCGAGATCACTCTCATGTTAGTGATGGGCTTCTGCCATCTCCATGCGGCTTGACCAAATTTGGCCAGTTTTTGAGCCTCTGAAAACTCTCAGACTGCACACAGGCAATAAATGCTGGCTGGAGTATGCTGGATAAAGTATCTTAGCATTGAACATGCTCCAGCTGAGGGGCTAACTGAGCTTTGCACACCTCCCCCTGTGCAGCAAAGGAATCATAGAATCCTAGCACCAAAATTAAAGCACCAAATGAATGCATAAAAACACCAGATAAAAGGCTTTTTACCAACCTTAATTTTTAAGTTCCCTTTATTTCAGTGCTTGGCACAACAACCCTACTTGAAGTTGTGTGGCCAGACAAGATAAATATTCCTACTCTAATCAAGCCTTTGGAGAAGTTAATGTTCACTGTATTTAAAGTATGCAAAAATTTCTGTGAGCAAAATGCTCATGTCACCAAAAATGTCAGAGGTGTGTCTTTATTGTTCGTTGAAATAATTAATCAGTTATAAATAACTGCACTGCATTGCCGAGATTTACACACTCGTTTAAATATCAGAGGTGCTTAAAAGAGCAAGATGATTTCTTTATAGAAAAATCTTGCGTAATTGGCATAACCTCATCTTGGCTGGGCTCTGTCGTAGATTGTCTATAATATTAAATCACTGGGATATGGAGATAAGCCCAGTAGGCTAAAGCTGGGGGTGGGGGGGAATGCTGAGGAGGGTGAGAGGCACATCTGCAGACGTGAGTTTCTCCCCGTGAGCAGTCTGGAAACTGGGCTCAGCAAAAACCTTTGTAAAAGTGAAGCAAGGTTATAAAAATAACAAGGCAAAAAAAAAAAACCAAACCAACATTAAAACAAAAATACCCACACCAGGAAACAAGCGTACCTCCAAGGCAGGATGAGAGTGTAACTCAGGAAATGTTTCTGCAGATAAGGCAGCTCGGTTAAAAAAAAAAATCCCCACTCCTCCACCCCCCAGCTCCTGCATTGATCATGGGGGGGGTTCCATTTACCCCAACGTCAGCTGCAGCAAACTGCTGTGGAGGGAGGGTGCTCAGTGGCTTTTACAGCTTACAGAGGCCATGGCTGCTGCAGAAATTGGCCTGCAAAAAAAGGGTGGAAACACACATAACTTCACCAAAGCCATCATCTGAAATGCTCAGGCACATGTCCACTGAGCGGAGCCAGGACAAGGCAGCTGGGGAGAGGCTGGTGGAGGTGGAACCTCAGCCAGGGCAAGAAATGCCCATAAGCAACACAAAGAAATGTTATACAGTTAACACCAAGCTGCTTATAGAAAACCCACAGCAGAAAAGATATCCTGATGTGCTTCTTGCTAGCAAGCCTCCTTTCCTAATTTGCTTCTGTCTAATCCCGACAGTGAGCAGAAGGAAAAGCTTTAAGAAGAAAGAGGACAAACCTCTAACCCGGCACCAATTCCTCCAGGCCTACAGCCTTCCAAACAACTCCAGCTACACAGCCTTGACATTCCTGATCTTTTACAACAAACTGGGCATTGAAACAAGATTTTCCATGTTTGCTTTCTTCACATTACAAAGATTACAAAGGAACAAAAAATTACAGGCTGCACCAAAACACACAGACCCAGAGGGACATTCCTGAGTGTCTGCCCTGCATCTAACCCCGGGCTGGCACATTTAGCTCGAGCTGCTCTGGAAATGCCAGCCACGTCGATGGTCATCAGAAGCTTTCCTTCCATGGAAACTCTAGCAGCAGGCTGGTGAAGAGCCACAGGATCATTAAAGCAACCCTGCTGTCCAAACGGGTAGCCAGTGCCACCATCCCTCAGAGGAACTGGCATCTGTGGTTTTAGGGTCTCTGGAGCTTTGCCTTGCTGGAAACAAAGTCAGAATTGAAGAATCACCCACAGGCTGTGGTTGGAAGAAACCTCTGGAGGTCATGTGGGCCACCCCACTGCTCAAGCAGGGACATCTAGAGGATGCTGCCCATGACTGTGTCCAGAGAGCGTTCGTGCCAGTGCTCAGTCACCCTCACAGCAGAAAAGTGTTTCCTGATGTTCGGAGGGAACCTCCTGTGTTTCAGTCTCTGCTCATTGCCCGGCTGGATGTCACTGAAAAGAGACTGGCTCCATTTCCTCTTTGCACTCTCCCAACAGGTATTTATATACATTAGTAAGATCCAATCTGAGACTTCTCTTCTTCAGGCTAAAAAGTCCCAAATCTCTCAGTGTTTCTTTCTGAGAGATGCTCCAGTCCCTTAAACATGTCTGTGGCTGGCCCTTCACTGGGATCTCCCCAGCATCTCCGTATCTGTCTGGTACTGGGGCCCAGGGCTAATTTGGGATAGCTGTCTAGGTGTGGCCTCAACAGTGCTGAGTAGAGGGGGAAGGTTCATCTCCCTTGACACCTTGACAGGAAGAGCACAGCCACACAGCTGGCCTGGGACACACCAGAGCTCAGCAGAGCAGTGGTGGCCACCCGAGAAGTGGGGAATTATTATTCAAATACCACTTCTTCAACTGGTGCTGCTCCTACCAGGAGCATGGTGCTGGAGCCATCCTGTCTTCCTCTGGCCAGGTCTGGAAAGAAAAGCCTTTTCTCTCAGCCCATCCTCAGTGACTATTTCAGGAAAAACTCTGGGTACCAGCCTCCCCAAATGGGAGGACCCATGGCCTAAGCAATACAGCTCTTGGCTGCCAGTTCATGCAGCCCCTCTCGTACTGTCCCTTTCTATGGGGACCACGCACCCCTCATAGGGAAAACAGAGCTGACCGAGGGCTTTACATTACAGATAGCTAAAGACTGGGTGCTGCCAGGAGAGGCATTGCAGCACCCAAAATGTTTTAAGCACTCTAGAATCATAGAATCATAGAATGGTAGAGGTTGGAAGGGACCTCTGGAGATCATTGAGTCCAACCCCCCCTGCCAGAGCAGGATCACCCAGGGCGGGCCACACAGGAACAGATCCAGGTGAGTCTTGAAAGTCTCCAGAGCAGGAGACTCCACAACCTCCATGGGCAGCCTGTTTCAGGCTCTGTCACCCTCCCAGGAAAGAAGTTTTTCCTCATGTTGAGGTGGAACTTCCTGGGTTACCTTGTGACCATTGCATCTTGTCCTATCACGGGGCACCGCTGAAAAGAGCCTGGCCCCTTCTACTTGACCCCCACCCTGCAGAGATTTGTAAACATTGATAAGATCCCCTCTCAGTCTTTTCCAGGCTAGACAGCTTGAGGTTTCTCAGCCTTTTTTTCACAAGAGAGATGTTCCAGTCCCCTCATCATCCTTGTAGCCTCCATTGGACTCTCTCTGCTATTTCCCTGTCTCTCCTGGACTGAGGAGACCAGCACTTAGGCTTTAGGTTCTTGCAAAGTTGCAGCATCAGAGTGGAATAAAACCCAATCTGCCAGGGCTTCCTTGGTGGCTGCAGGTGGTGAGTCTCCAGCCTTTTCCCTTCCCATCACAGGTTCATTGAGTACTGGATTCGTGGCCGTACCCACTGCCAAAACAAAATGAACATTCGTGCCCAAATTGTGAACAGATGTCGGGCACATCTCAGAAAATACATAAAACCCTAAATTGGTCTTTCACTGAGAGATTAATATTATAATGTCATCCCGGCACAGTGCCACTCACAGCGATCTGCCAAGCCAAGGAAAGTAATTAACGAAGTTAAGACTCTGCTGTAAGTCCAAATAAGGGAAAAGGAAAAAGGGACGTTTATCTTAAGCTATCCTTAGCTCACCTTAGTGTGTCTAGATGTGGCAGTCTTGTCAGAGAACCATCTAAGAGCCTTGGGAGCAGATCAAGTCCTTCAGCTCCCAGCTGAGTAAAACATGACTGATGCTGGTGGACTGGAGCTCGCTGGGAACCTCGGCAAAGCACAACTGGATTTTAAGCCTGCTTTTTTTTTTTTTTTCTGATGTATCGAGGCACAGAGTGAATTTGAAAACAAAGCCAACATAACAAGCCTTATGTAGAAAGGCATGCGAGACTTTTGCTACTCCCTCACCATCTCTTTTGGGCATTTTGGAAGGGTCTGAAGAACAGCTTGCCAAGAGACCTCCGTGGAGCATCCTGCCACCTGTGAGCTGATTTATAAAAGGAAGACAGTTCAGTGTCAGCATAAGAGCAGTACAAAACCCATGAAATTTTGCATTGTATGTACAGCACTGCAAAGCTGTACATACCCTCCAGGTACACAAAAACCACTCGCAAGGAAGGAAGATCACATTGGGCAGGAGGGGGAAGATGAGTTGTGGATTCAGAAATGCTGATAGGAAACAAAAATACCCAAACAAAAGTGCTACTAACACTGAATTATTCACCCTATTGCTTCGCTAGGAAGAGTTTAATGATCTCCCATGTGCTAGTGCTCTCTGAAATTCTGTTGGTACAACAGAACTCGCTTGAGACAAGGGGGCTTTAAAGAAAGGCTTTGACATGTTTTTCCTTAGAAACTAGCACCTAAGATGCAGCAATAGAAGATCAAGGTGGACAAGATGTTGGTTACCAAGAAGGAAAAAAAGGCAAAAGCCAAATGGAGCTGGGAAGAGTCAATAAGCCTGTGAGGAGCACGAAGCAGACTACAGCATTTACACCACCATTTTGCTCTCATGGCAGTATGTATTTTTGAAAACACAGTGTTTTTTTTGTTCCCTGCGGCATAGCACACAAAGTTGCAGGCTTGCTGTGCCAAAAGCCTTCAAGTTAACACACTGTATATTTATATCATTAAAGAAATAAGAGGGCACTTCATTCATGGTATTTAAGCCTATATATTTCAAGATCTAAACAGGTTTTGAGTGACAAGGCTTAGTAAGGTTATTCCATAATTACCTACTATGAAATTCCTCTAAAGCTTCTGACTGACCGACTGCTGCTACAGACACATACTGGCGTTGCCAGACCACTCGTAACAGCAAATTCACCCTCCTGCAAGCCTCCGTATTTCCACACATCCTTACACTTCCCCCATCCCTATCTGAGATCAAAGATGCCGCCGTGTCCTGGTTCACAGCACGGCGGGAGCTGAAACTGGAAGTGACAAGTTGAGAGTGGACATTTAGCGCTAGTGCAGGCTTCATGAGTTTCCACTCGCCCTGATATTAAACAGGTGTTAAACAGTAGGCAAGTTTATAAGTTTCTTTTAACTGGAACTGTCTAGAAAGCAACAAAAACCTCACAGAGGAGGGTTTGTAAAATGTCAGAGGGAAACATCTGTTATTTGAAAACCTAATAGGAGGAAAGAACTCCAGTTAGAAACTTCTCTTTTGTGATTTTTCCTGTGCTGGGAAGGGCTCCTTTGGGACTCTCACTCTCTCCTGCCTGAGGCTTTGCTGGTTGAAGACTTGCTTGCAAGAGTGGTAGGATCTAGAGCTGCTAGAGGTTCAGTCAGGACCTGAGCCAGCAGAGATCAGCCGGGGTGAGGCAGCTCAGCATCACACAACCCTTTCCAGGCATGTGAGGCCATGCAACAGCTTAGCACCCTTTTGCCTCTTTAGTTAGATGCACTTCCAGCAAAACCTGACTTTGAAGTACTGCTGGTGGACATCAAATTGTGTTGCATAGCAGAAGACAAGATGATTTCAGGGCCTGTCCTCTAACTGAAAGTTACTGAGAATATCAAGGAGCACCCCGAATACAGTGAACAGCAGCTAGAAATGAATGATGAGTGCTTACAATATAAACAGATTCATGTTCCTCCCCTCAACATGTACTATTAGCCACTAGCCATAGGCAACTGGACAACTCAGGGCATATTCTAAGACACGAGTTTGAGATGGCTCCTGAAAAGCCATCACTTCAGTTGCAGGTGCAGCCCTGACTGCTCCACTGGGGCTCAGGGAGGGAAAAATAATGAGACTTTTCAGAACATCATGCATCTGGTGCTTCAGTCTCCCCTGACATTCTCAGCCATAAGGCTGCCCCAGCCACATGCACAAGGCTGCTTTGGGTCCCCAGTTTCTCACAAGCTCAGAAACTCTTAACTGTTTAAGTGGTGATGCAGTAAGTCCTAGGAGAGAGCGAAGAGCTTGCATTTCCATTGAGACCTGGGGCTTGAGGTATGGCCTGAATCTGATGTACACCTCAATGTCATTCATTTGCAAAACCAGGAGATCTGCAGTAGATCAGCAAGACAAGACATACTTGTATTTTTGTTTCTACAGTCATTTCTTTATTCTTTAACTCAGCCTGAGAGCAGCAGGGGCTGGTATCCTCCCACATCACAAGGGAGAGGTTAGCCAGGGGTACCACAGTGTTTTTCCTCTTTGTCCCATGAACAGGTGATGGCCAAAGCAGAAAACAAACCTGGGGGATTTCTGTCAGTTCTGTTTGCAATAGGACAGACTCTCAGAGACAAAGACACTGGTTGTTTACTGTTGTGATGTCAGCTTTAAACTGCTCAGTGTGACTGTTTTAGGTAGAATAAATAGCTTTTGTTTCACTCCTCCACTGTCTTTGGCTCCTGCATGTAGTGGTTTATTGGATTAAACCACACAGATTAAGGGGATAAGCTAATCAACAAACAGGCATCGAACTCCACAAGGCTGGAGCAGATGGTGGTGTAATGCATACTGCCAGCTCAGCCTCCACAGCTGGGCACACTGGTCCTCCCAGTGCACGCCACCGTCAGTTTAGAGACGGGTTTGCCTTTGGCATCTCTGGGGCATCGCACTCATGGGCAAGCCCCACTGCACACACCCAGGTGGGAAGTCACATCCATGTCCTGTTTGCCTGGACTCACCATCTTCTAGGTTTGCGTGGGCCCATTTGATCTGTGTCTGCACCTGCGTTGAGAGCATAATTTTAGACCCTGACCAATCACTTGCAATGTCTGCCCTGGCAAAAGCCTCAGGTGAACTCAGCCCAGGGCCTGTGACACAAAAACCTATAAATAGGACACGCAGGCATTTTCTTGGGGCCCTATTTAGCCAACAACAGATGACTGGCACAGGACGGAGCTTACATATGAGGCAAACCCTTACCAGGCATCCCTGCACTGATTTACATGGGCACAAAGACCATGTGCCAGCCTGCAGGCTGCTGGCAGGATCAGGGGCACTGACTGATATTCATTTCTACCCACCCACCCCCCCCCAACCTTTAAACAACAACAGAAAAAACCCCCACACAAAACCCCTCCTTGTTTTTTGAGGGGAATGGAAAGAGTGACAACCTTGGGCACTTTCTTGTCCAGATATGGGCTCGGTCAGATACAGTCTTTTTCTTTCTCTGAGTAATCTCCAGACACATCATGTTTGAATCATCCTGGGTCTTTTCAGGGGCTGTCTGTTGCTGTGCTACATCCCCATGGTATTTGTTCTAAGTGAGGCTCCTAAAAGGCTTACTGTGAAGTTTCTTATAAGCAAGTTAGTTGACATTCATCTGCTGCTCAGTTCCAGGGAAGGTTACCTTGGATAGGCTGCAAAATAATGAAGTAACTGCATGTAGCTTTACCTTACAGGGTTATCTCAGCCCCCTCTGGGCACCCACTACTGAGCCTGCCAGGGCAACCCAGCAAATGCCTCTGCCACCCTCCTGCAAAGTGCTCTGTCCTCCCCGGCAGAAACAAGATTGCTCTTTTGGCAGACTGTGGACCACTATTCCTCACGCTTTGCAGCTGGTGCAGTGCCACAGCTGCCTCCTTGCTGCAAGATGTATGATCACAGCCATCCTGGCTACCTTTAAATGTGGTCATCACTGTCACCTTCTCCTCCACCTGCTCCTTCACAGCCCTGATTCCCCTGTCCTCCCCTGAATCGCTGTGGTTAAGGATACAGTTGCACATCCATCTGTAATCAGTCACCGTGCTGGTCATAAAACAAACACTTCTGATGCACGGCCATCAGCTCACAAGGCAGGCAGTGGCCTTGAGCACAGTGGATTAGCTTCCTGAGTTACAAAATAAGAATAACCATCCCATTTTCATTATTCTTCTAAAAATTCAGAGTGAAGCAGGAAACCAGACCTCTGTAGCTGCCTTCTCCTCCAAGGCAGAAATCATATAAAATAAAAAGGAGCCAGCTTCTCACCCACAGACACACTTTTAGCCTCCTACAACTATGCAAAGGTGATGCAAAGCACCCTTATTTATCTGCAAATGTTGTAATGGGCTGATACACTACAGGCTGATCCAGCTGGGAATAGGATCTAAAAGCAAATAAGATGTCCTGAAACAGTATTTCAGCATTTGGACCTGTCAGAAATATGGCCAAAAGAGAAATCCTAGGTGCACCAACGGACAACTACTTCACCTTTCAGGGAAGTCAAGCCTTCACTTGCCACAGCCACTGCTGCACAAACTTAAAAGCCCAAACCCATTCCCTCCTGTGCTGTGCGAGCTTCTTTCTCCAGCCTCTGCCTCATTTGTCTCCTTTCAGTTGTCTTGGTTTTGTGGACTGAAACACATGGACACTTACTGCAGCAGCCTTTTACCTTACCAAAACCCCAAGCCTTGAGTGAAGTCACAAGTTTTGTGTGAATGGCTTAATCTTCACTAATTAGAAGCCCTCTTTTTAAGGATATATTTTTTAGGCTATACTGACATCTGCAGGTGCACCACAATGGATTTTTGGAAATCAGACATGCTACCGTTGAAAAATCAGCCTCCAGGTTTGCAAAGAAAATGATGATTGGGTTATTCTGGCTGAAGGGAGAAGAGGAACGGGGCAAGTTCCCACGAGAGGGTGCTGTGCAGTTCACTGCCCAAGCCCTGCTGCCAATCCTGTGGTGAGGCTCTAGGAACAGACTTAATTACTCCTCGCTCATGAAATTGTTTTCAGGCCAGTAAAACACATCAGGCCAGTAAAACACATTAAGGCAACACAGTAAAACCCCTGAAAGCTGCAGCTCTTCAGGATTAGCAGAGTTGCATGTAGGTATATTTTTTGCTGTATTCAGACCTGTGTTGACCAATGTTGGTGTTAATTTATTGTAAAAATATAGGCACAGAAATCAACATTTGGGAAATGTAGGTGAGACTGAGGGTGTCTTGCCACCTGCTTACTTCTCTGTGCCAAGAAGGGTGTAGTTCGAATTACCTGACAGACAGAAACAGGGTCATAAAAGCCATGGCCATAAAAGCCAGGGTGAGCCTTCCTCTTCTTCTGTTATGAAGACTGGACATTGAATAAAACAGGGAAAATTGACTGCGTGCAAGACTTGCTGCAGCCCCTGTGCTCAGGATCTTGCTCACTTGCTGACCTGACACAGCTTTAGTTCAGCAAAGAGGAACGGGAGAGCAGGTAAAATCCTCACCCACACTCTACTTGCTCAAAGTGATGGGGAGAGGAGAAAGGCAAACAAACCTGAGTCAGGAGCCAGAATGTACGTTTGGGTTTGTGCTTTGTGGTGGTCTAAGCCTGAAGGCTGATATGAGAGCTTCTGAAACTCAAGGAATTAAAATTCAGGTCCAGACTTCATATTTAGATCCTGTCTTAGTAAATCCAAAAAGGACTAATTCTTCTGCTGTCTGAAGATTAGACACCTTTATCTGTCAAACTGTCTGTTACCAAGTGTGAATTTAGCACAGTTTAAAAGAAAAGAAAGAAAAAAAAAATAAATAAAAAGAAGAGGAAAAGAAAAAAAAAAAGATGAAAAAAGAGGGAAAAAAAAGAAAAAAAAAAGTAAAAAAAGGGTGGAAAAAAAAAGAGGGCAGTGGAATGCATTTATCTGATTTTTAATCAGTGATTACATAGTCTAGATGTTAAAATGCCACCTCTGAGGAAATAAGACACCAGCCCAGCTCTGAAACTGGGAGTTTTCCAAAATACCATGTAACACGTTGTCAAAACAAGCTAGAGATAAACAAGTATACAACAGGTGAAAAATGTGACTTCAAGGGGTGTGATGACAGTTCTGTTTGCACAATACATTAATTTCAAGGTACTTGAGCATCTGTTATATATTTAGTTCCTTTCTGCTAAAGACAATAAAGCAGGTGAGCATCATTTACATCTAAGAGACCATATGTCTGAGAGATGGGGGGAAGTGCACTCAGCAGAGGGAGAAATGCATTCACTTCAGGGGAGAGAAAAGCAGCCTGAATTTCTTCTTTGCACAAATTGCTTTTTATTATCACGAAGTTATTAATGCAAGTGATTTAAAACCATGTACACAGAATACAGCACCTGGGCTAAATGCCTCCTCTTCCTTGCCCTCAAGACATTAAACAAGAGTCTTGCTTTGACTTCTGTGTACAAATAAAGTATAGAAAGGCAAGTTAAAAGTGACTGGTTTCCTCTGGCCTTTGTACTGCATCTTCTTCTAAATTGTCAGGAGGACAATGAAAAGGTGGCTCCTAAGCAGCTTTCTACTACTAAAGAGAAGCTCCCAGGTGCTTACAGAGCATCACAGAATCACAGAATGTTCAGGGTTGGATGGCATCTTGAAAGATCATCGAGTCCAACCCCCCTGCCAGAGCAGGATCACCTAGATCAGGGCACACAGGAACAGATCCAGGTGGGTTTTGAAAGTTTCCAGAGCAGGAGACTCCAGCACACCCTCCCTGGGCAGCCTGTTCCAGGCTCTGTCACCCTCACCATGAAAAAGTTTCTCCTTATGTTTCCATGGAA